>BLKR01003305.1:0-151315 GCA_011170035.1 Teleogryllus occipitalis
TAGTGAAATTAAAGTTGTTTTGTCATTAATGTTTACGTTATATTCGTACTTTAAGTTTCTCTCTTAAGTTTAAGTTCTAGTTCTGGAGTGTCGTAAAAGGCTAGGGACGGGGTCCCAAACGATGTTTACCCAACAGTGTTTACACAATGGGAATTAAGATTTCACGATTACATTTAAAGCGGGAATGGGTATATTTTTTCATATTCATTTTGATTACATATTATATTCAATTTCAATAGGAACTTCCATAGCCGGGGCATTCCTTGGGCTCCTTAAAATGTTAAAAGGGTCCTGGAGCAAAATTAATTAATTGCGGTATAAAAATTCTAACTGGAATTCCTACTGAATTTGGCGACAGCTCACCGTGTAAGCTCGCGAGTATATTTCTGGGGCTTCGTCAACAAAGTTAAAGTCCTAGGTTCTAGTCCCGCCCATGAAGATTTTCTAATCTAAAATGACAATGCCTCAGGCGCGTAGAAAATAGAGGCCGGCTACTGTAATGGCTAGTTTCAGCTTTTTTCGCCCGTCAAATCGAGACGGATGCCGCAAGAGTTTCAAAGACCAGCTTCGTACCGCACGCTAACCTCTCTACAAGGCCTTGACTTTGGTCCCACACCTAAAAGTTCTGGCGGGAGCGTCGAAAACGTAGGGTGCCAGCTTTCCGGGTGCAACGTCCTAGGTGACCCCCAATTAGGCTTCGTCATGACGGTCCCGACACTCAAGGGTATTGAAAAAGATAAAGATCCCGAAGCATGTTAGGGCCCCTTCACAGGTGGCCACTGCAGCGTGATTCCGAATGCCGCGACAGTTAGCAAAGCATGGTTTAAATGGAGGTCTTCCCACTGGGACACTCATCGCGCCGTTTTACTTGCTGCGTTCCTTTGTTCATTTTCGCCTACGACGGTTCGGCAAACCCTACCCCCGCCACCACACCCCTTCCACGGCGTGCGGCAGTGCGGTGGTAGCGGCGTGGGAAGGGCCCTGCCGCTTATACAAGAATCCACCTAAGAATGAGCCAGAGTGACAGTTTTCTCAACAAGTTAACATCACATGTAAGTATCCCTCCGCCGCGACAGCTGTTCAGCCGCGCCTCTTCGTAAAATGTTTATGGTTATGGCCCCCGTGAAGACATCACTATCGCCCCCGTTAAGAAACGTATGCGGAAAAATATCTTAACATGCTCTCATATTCAGCAAAAGAAAAATATCTTAACATGCTCTCATATTCAGCAGAAATCAATGACATTATATGCCATGAATGTAAATACAGCTCGCCACCTTACAGTGCAGGCGCAGGAAACACGTGAACCAGTACGCATCTGTCATTCAAGACTCGGTTTTAAAATAAACATAATACTTATCACACAAAAGGTAAATTAAATGTAACATCAAGCTGTTTGTGTGGGATACGAATAACCACAGAACGTAATGAACCCGAACATTGCCTCTTGTCTCTCCGCTTTTCTGGCCGTGGCGACGTTGGTGGAAATGTTATTCGGACATGTTACAATTCCTTTTCTTTTTTCACATCCATTGTTTATGGCCCAAAAACACTGCAGAATGTATAATCTATACTATTAAAAGTGAATTCAACGACATGTAACCGACATCGAAACCTAAAAAAGTAGTGCATGAATAGATACGATTTTTTTACGAGCTCTTCTACAGAATTGTTGCAGTCTTCTTACAAAGTTTGACAAAGGTTTACACAACACAAATACGGAAAATAAATAATCTAAATAAGATGTTGGCATATGCACCTCGATCATTATTTTGCGCCTCTGGCTAAGAGCTCTACTATATTTCACCAAAGGCCAGTAAAGGCGCGGCAAGAATATTGTGACGTCGTGGGAATACACAATAATCACAGACACGAGCTTCAATGATAAATATGTACAGGTTTATTCACAATATGTACAGTAATACTTTAAGTTACTCAGCTCTGGTAGATCTTTACTTTCCTGATCGCAGGAGCGATCCTTAAAAATGAACAACTGACTCGTGGCCCGCGCCACTCCTCAGCGAGCCTCCCGCACACAGCAGACAGCTCCGGCGACCTCTTGTCACCCGTGGATATAGTCCACAACGGCGTCCCAACACATGGTTTGCCGCACGAGCCTAGCTCGGCTCGGCACCGCCCTGGGCGCAAGTTTTTGTGCGTTCGCACGAGGGTTCCCTCTCAGCTCAACAAACCCCACCCCCGCGCTCTGCGTTTGTTCTTATATAGCCCCCACCCACGTGACCTGAAACGTCACTGGGTTTTGCACACGGCCCACACGGACCGCTTTGCCAGGCATTTTTGGACATCCATTTCCCTGGATTCCAAGAATTTGACACGCGGCACGCGGCAAAAATGCGCTGTCCCGTACTTTGGCATCCCTTTCCCTAGCTCTTAGGATTTCCCAGAATACCTCGGCGTGTCACATCCTGCCTGGCCCCTGGCGTCTAATCCTCTGCCGCCGCCCTTTGTGGCGGTTGCTAACTGTAGTCCTACAATACGTTACATACTTCTCCATACCCTATTTTGAATTTTTTATGCAGGATATAACCACAATAAAAAATTCGTCCCGCAACTAGATTTGTGGATCTGGATATGATTATACCATTTACCTGGCCATTGGGCTCACACTCTATTGATCTCTCTAACCTACTCTATATTTACAACATATTTTTTTTATCAAAATCTAGCTAATATAAATAACTAACCTACTTCACGTACCTCCTTTCATTCTAATATATACAATTTTCTACAATCTTAAATTACATACAGTCTGCTGCAATTACATCCGTAGTATTCACAATCAAATGATGTGATACTTTCCCTGATACCCCCAGAACCAACAATGTCTTCAGAGCTTCACTTTGTACCCATAATTGCACATACATAAGACACACATGAAACAAACAGAATACACAAACAATACACTTTCAACAATTTGTTACATATATACAGTGATTCTTCTCTTGTCTTGATTTTATACAATGCAATCAAGTGATTCGGTTCAGTGTAGCCCTCCGCATTCCCAGTTCAGTTCAGGTTCCATGTATCAGTAAAACATACGGCTTAAGGCATCAGCATTTACGTGATCCTTACCCCTTTTATGAATAATTTCTAAATTGTATGCTTGGATCATTAATGACCAACGCATCAATCTCGGGTTCTTACTTGAACAATTATTTAGCCATACTAATGGGTTGTGGTCTGTTTCCACTTTAATTTTTGCATTTCCATCCAAATAGTACTTTAATTTCTGCAATGCCCATATTATGGCTGTGCACTCCTGTTCTGTTGTACATCGTAATAATTCCGAATCTGTGAATTTACGACTTAAGTATAACACCGGTTTTTCTTCTCCTCTATCATTATACTGTGCCAAAATGATGCCAATACCTCTTTTTGACGCATCACACTGCACTATAAAATCCTTATTAAAATCTGGCGCGTGAAGGACGGGTTCGTGACAGAGAGCGTTCCTCAGTTTCTCGAATGCCATCTCGCATGCTGGCGTCCACGTTACCCTGCCTTGCCGTTCGCGACCTCGCAATAAGTCCGTTAATGGCGCTGATATACCCGCATAATCGGGAATAAATTTCCTGTAGTAACCCGTTAATCCGAGAAAAGCACGCACTTGCTTTTTCGTTTGAGGTACGGGGTGCTCTTTAATAGTTTTTACTTTGGCCTCTACCGGCCGCATCATGCCACTACCAACCATGTAGCCTAGGTATTGCACATTCTTACGCGCGTATTTACACTTGCTTGGCTGCACATGCAACTTCGCTTTCTCTAATATTAGAAACACCTGCTCTAAATGTCTAAGGTGTTCTTGCCATGTGTCGCTATAAATGGCGATGTCATCCAAGTATGGGACTGCAAATTCTGCACATCCTGCTAATAAAGCTGCCATCATCCTACTACACTGAAAAGGTGCATTTTTTAGCCCGAAGGGCAATCTTAATGGCCTATACGTGCCAAAGCTTGTACAGAAAGCCGCATATCTTTGCGCTCTCGGAGTGAGCGGTATCTGATGATAAAATTTTGCTAAATCCAATGTAGTAATAATCTTAGCTGCCGCTACTGCTTCTATCCTCTCCTCCATGTTCGGCAACGGAAAATATTCTGATTTTATAATTTGGTTTAGCTTGCGATAATCTACGCACGGTCTTGGTTTTCGTCCCGGCGCCTCTACAAGAATCATAGGGGAAGCATAATCAGAGTCGCCTATTTCGATTATGTTATCCCGTAACATCTTCGCGATTTCTTCCTGCAAAATTTTTGATTGACGCGGCGACATTCGATAAGGCGCACTTCTTATCTTTTTCGACTCGTCCGTCAATTCAATGTCCATGGTGACGACATCCGTCAACCCTGGTCTGTCTGAAAATATATGCTTGTACTTTACAATTAAATTGAGCAGTTTGTCGCGGAACTCGTCTTCGACTTCTGTTCCTTCGAGCATAGCTTCCGCATCGAAGTCGACACTATCAAGGTTAATAGCGTACTTATCCAGCTCGTCTTCCTCAACTTCAAAGTTTGAGCTGCGATCTGCTACATAATTCAGATATTCGGTACGTTGCACGTACGCTTTCAACATGTTAATGTGGTAGATACGCTCTTCCTTTTTCCCAGGCATTCGGACAGAGTAGTTCGTGTCCGATTTTTTCTCTACTACTTCTCCCGGTCCTATCCATTGAACAGATAACTTTTTTGTGCGATTCGGGGCCAACACCAGCACCCGGTCGCCCGGCGCGAATTCTCTGTGTACGGCTCGCCGATCGTACCACGTTTTTCTTTTCTCCTGCTCGTTAACAAGCTTCTCGTGAGCTAATTCGCGAGATTTCTGAAGCCTATTTATTAGCTTGAACACATATTCGACGACGGAATTTTCTTCCTCATCGTCCTCGCCTGCAAGGTGTTCATATAATAAGGTTATGGGAGTTCTGAGGTTCCTCCCATACACTAATTCAGCTGGAGTGAATCCGAGGCTCTCGTGCACCGTGGTTCTCAAAGCAAATAAAATCGCGGGCATTTGGTCCTCCCACTCCGTTCCTGCTTCCAAGCATAACACTTTGATTAAGCGATTCATCGTTCTATGCACGCGTTCGATAGGATTTGACTGTGGGTGGTAGGGCGAACTTCTCACCAGTTTGATCCCAAACTTCCTAGCAAATTCACCTGTCAATGCGCTTGTAAAGCACGTGCCCTGGTCTGTTTGTAATTCCTTAGGAAACCCGATTCTACTGAATAATGTCAACAAGGCACTAATGATAGTTGTTGATTGCAAATCTTTAATTGGAATAGCCTCCGGATACCTAGACGCTAAACAAATGGCTGTCAAAATAAACTTGTTGCCTTCTTTACTTTCGGGAAGAGGTCCACAAGTATCAATATTTATTTTACCGAAGACTTCCGTTATCGGCGGTACTAACATTAACGGTGCTTTTTTACGATCATTTGGCCTACCAACCCTTTGACACACATCGCAAGTTTTCACATATGTCTCCATATCCTGGAAACAACGAGGCCAATAAAAGTATCGCGACATGCTGGCTTTGCTCTTAGTGCAACCTAAATGTGCATTCGCGGTTTCATGGCACACCTTAAGAACGGCGGCCCGATATTTAGTCGGAACTACTAACATATTAAATTTTTCTCCGCGATTGCTGTGTCTTGACCGATACAAAATACTATTTTTCACGAAATACGACTCTCGCCCTGCTTCCGGTACGTTGTGCTTATTCGTGTCGTATAATGTTTTGATTTCCGGGTCACTTTGTTGTGAAGCTGCGAACTCAGTCTGGGTAACATTTATGAGTTCATTCACTTCGGGCGTTAGTACACTTGCACTGGCGTCCCTTTCACTAACGGCTCCCTCCTGCCTCAATTGTTCAAGGTTTTCTACCTGCTCGTCCGCGTCAAACTCGCCTGCCTGTCGGTCAGCCGGCCCCGACTCTGAGTCACCCGCGACGTTTCAGCGGCTTTTGCCCGCGTCGTTACGGCTGCAACTAATTGTGGCTCAATAAATCCTGCCTTTACTTCTTCCAACAGAGCAGCTGTTCTATTACTTAATAAGTAATATCCGCTGTCGCATTCCCGAGGCACAACTGCGGCTTTAGTTACTACTTTCCCGAATGGCCCTTCAATAGTGACTTCTGCCACCGGGAGATTTCGTGGTGAGGCATCAAGCGGTTGCAAAATCCACACGCTTTCTCCCGTTAAATTCTCGTCGCTAATAAATTTCTCATAGACAAGATCGAAACTGGCACCACAGTCGCGCAAAAATCTCCCGGGAATTTTATTAATTTTTCCAAAGAACACGTACGGTGAAAACAATTCCGTAGCTGTTTTGTCTGCCACATGATTCATTTTTTCGGCCACGCGGCGCTGCGGGCATTCACGGACCATGTGGTCTGTGGCACCACACCCGTAGCATTTCCGCTTGTCTGGCTTCTCGTATGCTGCCCTAACATCGGTTTTCTTACCGCTCGATTTCCCCTGAAATTCCGGTACTATCGGCATCGTCTTGCTCGTGCTTGCAACTTGTTCCCCTACGGCTTCCGATTTCCTATAAGGCTTGAACGAAGACCGTTTCCAGCCTGCCCTATTGTTTTCATAGTTGTCTAGTTTACGAGCTAGTTCTAACGGCATCTTAAATTCCCCCCACTCATCAATAAAGTGCTCTTTAATATCAATAGGCACACGACGCTTCAATTGATCGGTTACAATTAGATTCATTAAGTCCTCGAACGTATGAATATTTAGTCCTGCTACCCATTCTTTGCAATAATTTTTCAGCTCTCTCGCGTATACGTTCCAGGTAGTATTCGCGGCTTTTACATGTTTCGCGAACAATTGTCGAAACTTCTCGGCATTGAATCGATACATTTCTAATAACCTACTCTTTAAATCGGCATATTCTGTTCTTCTACCTTGCCCTTCTAAAGTTAGCGATGCATTGATTTGGTGTGGGAGCAGTCCCATAAGATTTGCCACCCACTCTTCTTCAGGAATTTCTAATTGTTCCGCCTGACTCTCAAAAACACTTAAAAATGCTGTTATGTCGTCGTCCTCCCCTTTGAATCGGCTCATAACTTGATTTAATCGAATGTGCATTTTGCTATTTACTTCGGACTGCGGACTGGCTCTACCCGCCAGTTGGCCCTGTTCTATTCTCAGTTTTTCTAACTGAAATGCACGTTCCTTCTCTGATTCGCGTTCTTCCTTATATGCCTGAGCTATCCCTTTCACAAATTCCTCCTCGTAATCGGAATGCTCCTCTATCAATTTTTTTAGTACTACCAAAGTTTCGCCACCTGTAATTTGGAGTCCTAATTCCTGTGCCACGTGCACTACACACTCTTTCCCGAATCTCGGTAAGTAAGCCATAACTGAAACCTGAACCGAACCTTACAATGCAGATAGCTATACTTACAACAGATCCTTGCTGACTTCTTGATTTTATCAAAGCCGGTTGGCTTTGAGACGTCCTTCCTTCTCCGTCCGTCCTTCCTTCCTTCCTTCCTTCCGGCGTTGCCGTGAAAACGTGGGCGTCTGGCTAGGAGCGGACCCTCTCTGCTCCCGTGCGTCGTAATTATGTCTGCCCGTCGACACACCCACGCACTGGCCCACCCACTGTTCGTAATATTGCGACCACGTATGAGTATGGTGCAACAATGCCGTGCCGTTCCGGCGTGAATGTTTTAACTGCTGCTATTATCACAATTGAGCAACACTTCCCCGTGGAATTCTTATAACCGCATCCACCAATTATACTATTTGGTGAATGATATTCCCCGTGGAATTCGTTTAACCGCTGCCACCAATTATACTATTTGGTGGGTGCACGTACTCCCCCGTGGGCTTCTTTATAACCGCTGCCACCAATTATGTCTACCCGTCTGTGACGTCGTGGGAATACACAATAATCACAGACACGAGCTTCAATGATAAATATGTACAGGTTTATTCACAATATGTACAGTAATACTTTAAGTTACTCAGCTCTGGTAGATCTTTACTTTCCTGATCGCAGGAGCGATCCTTAAAAATGAATAACTGACTCGTGGCCCGCGCCACTCCTCAGCGAGCCTCCCGCACACAGCAGACAGCTCCGGCGACCTCTTGTCACCCGTGGATATAGTCCACAACGGCGTCCCAACACATGGTTTGCCGCACGAGCCTAGCTCGGCTCCGCACCGCCCTGGGCGCAAGTTTTTGTGCGTTCGCACGAGGGTTCCCTCTCAGCTCAACAAACCCCACCCCCGCGCTCTGCGTTGTTCTTATATAGCCCCCACCCACGTGACCTGAAACGTCACTGGGTTTTGCACACGGCCCACACGGACCGCTTTGCCAGGCATTTTTGGACATCCATTTCCCTGGATTCCAAGAATTTGACACGCGGCACGCGGCAAAAATGCGCTGTCCCGTACTTTGGGCATCCCTTTCCCTAGCTCTTAGGATTTCCCAGAATACCTCGGCGTGTCACATCCTGCCTGGCCCCTGGCGTCTAATCCTCTGCCGCCGCCCTTTGTGGCGGTTGCTAACTGTAGTCCTACAATACGTTACAATATATTCCGCCAGAGGCCTTTAGCGGTGCAGCAGAACTGGTACTGAATTGATTCGCTAGAGCCCAGTAGCAGTGCGTAAGATAAAAAGTTTTTTATCCACATTGGTTAAGTAAAGCCAAACATTATGTCATAATCAGTTTCGTAATGAAGTACTTACCGCCCTAGTGTGGTAATGTACTTCATTATCGCACATAATATAAGTAATGGAGCACTTCCTCACTCTTCTTTTGAAAATATTTTGGAATTTTTATCTTGAATCCTACACTTTTCCCCTTTAAAAACGCTAATAACTGAGTAAACTTATTGACATCAATGTTTTCTTGGCTGTCCGGTATATAATACTGGTCGCGCACCGCGGTGTGTCACTGTCCTGACGAAGCCTGCGACATGACAGGCGAAACGGCCTCGCAGCCAACGACGCGGCGTCACCCGGACAGCCAAGAAGACATGCACTTGAGTCGCGGAAGCGTTTATGTAAGCTTTTACGTTTGATATCAATGTTGTCATTAAGTGATATTGCACTCTTTAACATAGAGCAGTGCGACAAAAGACCACTTGGTTTCTCCTTTGACTTGCCAGAAATGTAAGCAATCAAAACTTTTTCCGATATGGAATGAACGATTTTTTCCACTCCAACCTTTAAAAATTAAATACTCACGCTCATATTTCTTTCTTGATTTGTTGGTTAACAATGTTTCTAAAGCAGCATTTGCTGCTATTTCTATTTCCAAATCAGAACTATATTCTTTCATGTCGAAAATTATATTTCAAGTTTGTTTCAATTGTTCTCCTTGTTAAGAACAGTGTTGCCATTTACGGGAGAAAAAATGTGAATACTAATTGAAGGCGTAGAACGAAATTTCACATTAAATCTAACAAATTTTTACAAAGTGGATTAAAGGTTGTACGGTATTCGTGTCGTCACATCTGATTACAATACTCAATTGGTTATCAAACTCGGCCTAACGGCCTCGTTTGGTAATTTTTCAATCTCTTATTGTAATCAGATATTTTAGGACACTTATATCGCAAATAACTATAATTTAATAGCAATGTACTATAAAATAAACTGAAAATTATACTATTTTATTAGGATTTGAACCACTTACATTAAAAATAATAATCTTAAACACCGTGGTTTGTATAAAGTTGATCTTTTTCCCCTTTTGCAAAGATTGGATATTACGAAAGGCCGGGCAAGGCCGGGTATTTTGCTAGTAATTAATAATATGTAATACGTATCAGTCAGTTTGACTTCTCTGGATAACACGTGCGTAAATAGATGTCTATCTCATGTTGTATCTACAGATGTGATCCGAACTTCCATAACTCGAGAGATGCGTTGTGAGCGGCACGGCACAGCATGATTCACTTAAGCTTTCGGTTAACGTAAGCTTTCCGCTAACCGGTTGGCATGGCGGGTTGCCTAACCTCCACGCGCCTCCTGCCGCACAGTGTGTTTGGTTGTTTCAGGTGTGATTGCTAGGGTCCGGAGAATTATGTAATACCATAGTTTTCTAACGTAAGTCTATGAAGTTGAATCAACGATATATTCACATTTCAAGTCGGTTAGTGCCAAAAACGTTGACTTTTTAGAACACATTTTTACATATTTTACCCGAAAGCACATATATTTACATATTTTACCCAAGAGAATATTACATGTTTTTACATACTACTGAATTTTTTCATTTTTCTGGAATGTTTTAAGTTAATTTTTCATTTTTGGTATGTTTTTGTTAAAGAATCTCCGAGATAAACGATTCAGCAATGTCAAACATTTTTTTAGCCTCCTCTTTAAAATGCCGCTATTACATCGCGTTGAAATGAGTCTTTTCATTATATCGACGCTATTGCTAATAATAGGGCAAGGCGTCGACGTAATCCATAGCTTCTGGTGTGTTAGTTTTCAGCACGAGTATCGCAAAGAACAGAACGCAAGTTTCGTTTATGAAAATGATACGTTTATCAGGCGATATCGCGCACCCATACGCATCTTTTAGGGGTCTCCCTAGACCTTGATACCCTACACCAGAAACTACACGCACGGCACGGACACAGGAGGCGCCATTGACATTTTTCTTTCCTCGATTGTCACACGCGAGCCTCCGCCATTGTTTATAAATTATCTCTTCGGGCCCCAGATCTGCAGTAAAATCACGAGTCGGAACTGAAGCTTTTGGATTAAAACTTATGGGGCAGTGGTAACGCTGAGTGAGCATCTAGCACAGGTAAGTACGAGTTTTCAGAACAATCTAGCAATATCGCTATTGTAAAAACATTTTAAGTGCAATTTAAACGATCTAAAAGTCCATTGCTTAAATTTGAATCAGCATTGTTTTTATTCCCTAATCCCTGAGAAATATTGAACAGCGACATTGTGGATTCAGTTTATATTTTTAATACAATTTATTCTACATTTTACTTTAAAATACCGAAGGACAAAATCTCTGTGATATGAGTGTATGACTGAAGCATTTCACAGAAGAATTGGAACACTTTTCTACACAAGGAAAACATTTCTTTGCCAGTTATCTAAAACAAATGTGGCATGTGCTCAGAGATTTCAAATTTTTCAACATACATTCACGTCGTGTCATCAAACACGAATTTCGAAGATGCATATCCAAACCCAAAAATGTTCTTATTGATTGATTTTCATGATAGCCAAAGTATTCAGCGTCAGAAATATAACTTCTGAATTCATTTGTGTTGTGTTATGGTTTGTGCCGACATTTCCATATGGAACTTAAGCAATCCAATGCTACGTGAATTTCTGTAAAAATATCCACATGAAGCATTTCCATACAGATTTACAATAAGAAAGACTGTATGGAAACAATTCCATTCATTGTTTGGAAACAATGGATTTCATTTATGGGAAATTGGGGATGGTCCCATCCGGGTATCAACTGACGAAACAACTGATGTACAAGGAAATCATATTCGGAATGTTGGAATAGGATTAATGAATAATTAAAAGTGTAAGTCTATTTTAATAACTCGTGAAGTGTTATTCAAACGCAACCATCAAACTACTGCAAAACTGTTACTCCTACAGTGGGATTTTTGTGATCTCATGGAGTTAAACACAGTAATATCTTCCTTTTGATACTAATGTAGCGCCGTACATGTACAAGGCAGCGGAAGCCCTGCAGGTGTTGAATCCAAAATTACTATTCCTAACCTGACTTGTTCATGCGTTGTATTGCAGAATGATTAAATCTCAGGTTGACTCATTGATTTTCAATAAAAAAAATAATTAACGAGGTGAGGCATCTGAATTGATTCTATGAGCTATAATGCTTAAAATTCTTATTTTATTCATACAAGTTATATATCAATTTAATACTTGTACTGCAGTATCTATAAGAATATCACAGCAATTGCTTGATGCTGAAAAGTTGAAAAAATATATAGCACCATCTTCAGTAGACACTACAATTAAATCTTTGAAGGCGTCTTCCCTGCATCTTTCCACCTGCCTTCAAATTGCCCAATCGGCAGTCGCTTATTTAAAACCTGTTCATTTATTATACGAAGATCAAAAGGGACCTAGTGAATAAAAAGAGGTCTTCAGTTCTGGAGAACACCCCGGATTCGAAATAATTTGCAGTTTGTGCTGTTAGCTGTTAGTGCAGTGCTATGATGGGACAATTCCGTCACATTGGATATTGACTACACTTGTTTTTTGCTTTTGTTGTTGTTTTGGGGGCACAGGAAGCCAAACAATGGTACATTGTAAAAACATTATTTCTGTATTGTTTTCTTGTGTTTTTTATTTTTTATTTTTGAGGGACATGCAGATGTCTGTGTACACTGTTCATTATTAAATGTCATTGTTTGTTTCTCGAAACGTTGCACTTTCTTTTCTTTTTCGTCGGAAGGGTGTGGAACAACACAGGCAAGAACCTCGCTCCTTTAGTCCCCGATTTCCTAATGAGAAAATCCCATCTCAAAAAAAATAAATAATTTGCATCTTGTTGACTATCCACGGACGGCGCAACCCACGCCCCCCCCCCACCCGCCGGAGCGTTGCGTCACAAAGCCATATTACTATTTAAGCAAATTAACATATAATCATACTACAATAACATTATATTACGAATTGAGTTGTAAAAAATACTAATGGGGCATATAAAACATCTGCCTCAATGATGGTGCCTGCGACTGGAAAAACGGTGTAAGCGTGTTCAAATTTTCAAATTTTCGCATTTTATTTTTTTAATCTCTTTAATTGTGTAAAAGTCTTGCTTATTAAAATAAGTTGTAAAAGTGTTGCGTATTAATTATAATATCAAAACAGTTTTCAGTAATATATAATTTATGAAAATTAATATAAATGTTAAACTAGAAAGTAGTACGAAGCATTGCTTCCAACTTCTTGAATATTTTGTTTCTAAGCATAATATCAGTGGTTTTGCAAAATTTTAAAAAGCGAATTTAATATTGCTGTAGTTTATTGGCTAAGTCGCATTACACACGCACTCCGACCCACATTTCTTCTCGATTGTCCCTGGTGGACCATAGGCCCATTTCAGTAGAATACCTATGTCTGCTATCGGAAGCAAGGAGATTTGAATGGTGATTCAGGAGGTGAACGAGCTCTATCACGTGCAACGTGCTACGTCCATACCTTATGCGGGTTTGGAGGCCACGTTCCAAGGATGAGAGTTCGAAGGTGCTACATGGAACAGTGCACCCGGAAAGTCTCTCCGTCCCCAGCTGAGTCAAGGCCTCCAGTCTCCCGTGGTCCTCAGTGAAAGGGACAGCGCTTCCAGCATCTCTTATGATTGTGGTGGGAACGCAATGTATGTTTTAGTAAACAATCTAGTCATACGTGTATTATTTATTGTGTCAGTGATCGCATTTCTTATAATGGTAAGAATTTGTGCATCGTGGTCACTGTATCCTAAATCTTTTGTTTCAACTTCATATCGAGTAGTAGTTTTGTTAATTATAATTTGATCAATTGCCTTCATCGAATTTTGTGTGATCCGTGTAGGTACATTAATTGTAATGTCTAAATTGAAGGAATTAATTAAATTGAGAAACTTTTCTTTCTCGCAAGATTCGACCAGAAAATCAATGTTAAAATCTCCGCATACAACAATGGATTCAAAAGAGCGATTGCTGACTTTGTTAAGTGTTATCTCAAGGTTTTCTAAGAACAAAATATAATCTGCAGTTCTCTTTGTTGGAGGTCTGTAAATGCAAAGTATTATCACTTTTAGTGAAGTAAGATGTACAACAGAAATTTCGAAAATATTTTCAATGGAATACACATTTAATTCCGCCAAGGGGATAGAATCAATATTATTTCTAACGTAAATACAAGAACCACCATACGTAGGACCTTTATGCGATTCTCTCTCTCTCTCTGCAATAAAAGCCTGCGAGGTAAAAGTTTGGAATTTTGAAAATGCTAAGTTCATTAGGAGATAACCAATGTTCTGTAAAGCAAAGAACGTCCGTTTGATTTAGATCGCTCTGTAGAGCTGCCTCGATAAACTCAGTTTTATTTGAAAGGGATTGAGCATTATGGTGAAGAATGTTTATTTTTTGCAAGTTTCCTTTTGTTACAAGCTGCAGCTCTTGCTACCAACATAATTCCTGTTGCCAACACTTCCACCAGCAAGGAGCCACTGCAGAGAGACTTTCCTGGTGCACTGTTGTTGGAAGAGCTCCAACATGCCACAACACAACCACACCCGAGGCGGGATTCGAACCCGCGACCCTCGCGAGACAAAAGACGCGCCAACGTTAACCCTATAAAGACCACGGGGGGGGATAATACTCGCTCTTTCATATTTTCTCAATATACTTCTTTCTTTTATTAAAATGTCGAAGAGCTTCTTGTAGTTGTCAATTAGTGTTTTTTCTACATGTTCCTCAATGTGGCAAAAAATAAAAAGCACGTTTTCTTTTATATGTCTTACATAATTGTATATATGTGCGGGCGATTTTTTCCCCACCCTTGATCGTGGGTGCTACAGATTATTGCCGTGCAAAAATTTCATTTTGCTGATAATGAAATTAATTTTGTTGAACAATAACGCTATAACGGACAATATTTGTAGAATGTAAGCTTTAATTGGTTTTCTTCTTTTCTTATATAGCAATGAACTACTAGGCTTTTACTCTTGTCAGTGTAATATCATCAAGGTTGAAGAATCGAAGAAGAGGAATCCGGACATAAAATTATATTACCATTCCAACAAAAGGGGAGTTGTTACTATTGATCAAATGGTCTGATTATGTTCAACAAAAACAAGCACAAGGCCTCCTCTCGCTACCTTTCCTCTTGGATATTGCAACACTCCCTCTTTGTTTTACACAGCAAGCATTGGAACAAAGAAACGATAAACCGAAGATGACTGCATTTATTACAACTCGGCAGAAAGCTTGTAAATTCTCTCGTAGCAAAAAGATCTCTGAACGTACGAGAACTTTAAAAAAATATTATGCTGGCAATGCAGAATATTCTAGAAAAATAAATAGCAATACGTGAGACTACAGCAGTCACTCAAAAAACATTTGTTCAAGGACGATATGTTGATTGTCTGCCAAGTGTCCGCACAAATAAATTGTAAGGAAATTTGACCAAAACAATAAAAAACATTTGCTAAATGTGGAAAACGTGTTTCCAAAATACATTTCCAGCAAAAAATTACAAATACTACTTGCTTTTCAAAAGAGGAAAGCGATTTGAGAATATAATACATTACGATTTAAATTTTATGTTTATAATAATTTTATAACTTTTATTAATGTTTAATGACTGAAAATAAATCAAACGTAGCCCATCACTAATATTAAATATATCATTCCTCTTCTTTACGATTTCGTTGGTATTTCTAGGATTAACGCTCGTGGCTACTGATGTCGAGCGGCGAGAGTCAATCACATCAATTCAATTCAATTCAGTTCAATTATGCCTTATTTTCCCTGGTGAGGCTCAATCCATGAGATCTGCTCTTCCGCCTGACCACACAAACCTACGCTCCTTTCACCGTCTGGGAGAGAAAGGCGATATCACTCGAGCGATGAAACTGGCGATTTGAATATTGCTCAAAGGCTTCATTTAGGGTTCAGAATCTTTTAAATGCAGTACATCTACAACATGGGACAACCGTCTTTACTTCCCCTCTGAAGAAAGGCGTAGGAAGAATTGTTTCGCCTTTAAAAATTCACGATTTCGATCGGATTTGGAACAGGAAACTTGGGTATAATTGTCCGATACGCTAACCATTCACGACTGAAGCCCTTCCCGGCGAGATGGTTCGCGGCGTCTGCAGGGCAACTGATGTCACTGCAGTGCCTCTGGTCAGGAGGTTCTAGGTTCGAGCCCGGACGGTGGCAGCATTTTCGACGCTAGCTTGTCAGCTAGGTCGAATTCAGTCGCTGCCTGGAGGACAATCCTAGCGGCCGGCTGCTCTGATCGGTAGTTTTCCGTGGTTTCTCTGATGAACACCAGGCGAACGCCGGAGCAGTACCCTAACAAACGAGCCACGGATCGCCCGCGATCTTTCCTTCCTCTTCCTTGTCCTATCCTCTCCCCTTACACAAACACACTTGCACTAACATGCACTACACTACTACATATTCCGGAAGACCGGTCGGGAGGTTAGAGCTTGTCCCGGCTGGGGCGGTGCTCCGCTGGTGGGAGAGTCCTGGTTAGGGGGAATCCCCGGTAGCCGACGGTAGGTCGATGCCGGATCTCGCCATTCAGGGAGAGATTGTCACCCCCACCTCCACAGGAAAAGCATGCCCTACACTTACGGGACTAATAACATTATTAGCTGACGCGCCCGGAATCACTAACAACCAATCAATCACCACCGATTCGGGGCCTCGCATGGGGGTTGTGCACGTGACTCACCGGCAGCTGCAGCATGTCGTGCAGGCGGCGCGCGGGGGCGACGCCGCGCTTGGCGCGCAGCAGCACGTAGACGCGGCGCAGGCCCGGCAGCGCGCGCAGCATCTTCTCCAGCAGCACCTTGCCCATGAAGCCCGCGCCGCCCGTCACCAGCACCGTGCGGCCCTCGTACCACGCTGCCACGTCCTTCATCTGCAACGCACAAACGAGCACATCGTCAGAAACGATGCACGCGCACGCCGCAGGGCGGGCACGGCCACACCCGGGCCCTCGCGCGCCTGCCGGCTGGGCTGAAATGCAGGGTGTGAGCCGATTCGTTCACCCGTGCGGAACCAGAAAACAAACGGACAGAACGAATCTTGACGGAGGTTGATGCATATATTTGTAGAGAATAAAAAATAGTGGGCCAAATAGGAAGAAAGAAAAAGAGGCTTTCCTGTAAAGCATAAAGAACATACACCAAATGATCTTTAAGGTGAGTATTCCAATAAAATGCGTTGGTAATTATGCGATGGACCGACTGAAGGATGTTTTATATTCATGTAAGGGCCGAAGGTCTGAGACTCGTCCTCAAATTGTGATTTGATTCGTTCACCCGTGTGTAGAACCAGAAAACAAACGAACAGAACGAATCTTGACGGGGGTTGATGCATATATTTGTAGAGAAGAAAAATAGCCAAATAGGAGGAAAGAATAAGAGACTTTCCTGTAACACATAAAGAACATACACCAAATAATTTTGAAGGTGAGTGTCCCAATAAAATACGTTGGTAATTATGCGATGGACCGACTGAAGGATGTTTTACGTTCATGTAAGGGCCGAAGGCCCGAGACTCGTTCTCAAATTGTGATTCGATTCGTTCAACTGCGCGGAACCAAAAAACAAACGGACAGAACGGATCTCGAAACGATTTATGCGAGTGTATGAGGAGAAGAAAAGAAGTGGGTTAAATACAAGGAAATAAAATGGAGACTTTCCCTGCAACACATAAAGAATATACGCCAAATAATTTTTAAGGTGAGTATTCCAATAAAATACGTTTATATTTACGCGTTGGACAATCTCAAGGATGTTTTATGTTAATGTGAGGGCCAAAGGCCCGAGCCTCGTTTTCAAATTGTGATCCGATTCGCTCACCCGCGCGGAACCAGAAAACAAACGGACAGAACGGATCTTGAGGGATTTTTTGCGAGTACATGTGAATAAAATTAGTGGGCTAAATAGGAGGAAATAAAATGGAAGAAAAATTTCCCTGCAACACATAAAGAACATAACAAACGGGCCACGACCACGCGCAATCCTTTCGTCCACTTCCTTGTCCTATCCTCACCCCTTACTTACAATTACACTTACATGCATTACACTACCACGCATGCGGGAAGATTGATTCTGGAGTTTATAGCTTGTCTTGGTGCCCCGCTGGTGGGAGATATTTGTTGTTCGGTTGGGGAAAATCTTCGCAAGCCGACGTAGGTCGGCGCCGGATCTCGCCAGCGGAGAAAGATCATAGACATGAAAACGTGCACTACACTTACGGGACTAATGACTTTAGCCTTTGACGCGACCGGAATCAATAATCAATAAATAAATCAATCAATTAATCAATCTCGCGCGAACACTGGCTAACTCGCGGCTTAACATCCCCTGGCAAAGGCTGCACTTTCGTAAGATGCTTCCTTTAAAGCACCGGCAAGGGTATTCACGGAAGGAGTGGATTTCTCTCGTCTCGTGACCCGTAAATCTTCCATAGGGAAGGTTTCTCTCTGAGTTTGTTTAGTACACATTTCTGAGTAGTTGATTTGCGTAAAGAGTCTTAATAAAAGCAGTCACAGAAGATGTATGGTTGGGTTGCGAATTACGAATCAAAAAACAGAAAATAGTTGCAAGAACTAGTAGTAGGTAATGGAATATACATATATAGTGTAGACACAGAATTTGATGTTAATTTAGCAAAATTGCCGCGGAGAATGTCTTCCATCATTTCATCTTGCAGCTATTTTCAACATGCTGCTTAAGTTGGAGTCAGGACGTACTTTGTAGACTTGCGTGCTCTTTCGAAATGTTGGCATGCTTCTTTCAGAGGAAAGAAGCCTTATCTCCGAAGCTGTTTATTGGAAAACAAACTTCCGTGTAACTATTTGTATGTTTCCAAAGATTGTCAGACTGAAGAGAGGTCACGGAAAAGTAAAAGAAAGCACGTGCGATTTTCTAGGAAACGAGAACGTTTAGCAAGCATGCAAGATTTACTTTCTTCGATTAGGTTTCCACAGTTCTCAAACCAGTGGTGTAGCGTAGTGGGAGCGGTAAGGGCGGCCCAGCCCGGGCGGCACATTTAAGGGGCGGCAAAATGTCAAAATAATAATAATAATAATAATAATAATAATAATAATAATAATAATAATAGGTCGTAAAAAATTGAACAATTTCATTTCATATTTATGTCGTACTTACGATTCGGACCAATGAAAATGAGTATGGTATCTTTCATTACTTATTCTGTAACGACTTCTTTAAATTAATGTGTAATAATGGCATCTTCTTACTCGTAATTCTAGCGACTGGAAACACGTCTACACTGACTTGTAGGCAGTGCTTGATTTCTAAACTTTTACGACCCGGAACGCACTCCAAATTAACCATTAACTTAATAGAAATAGTTATATTTATTAAGTATATAGTTAGTTATATTATATAATTTAATAATTATTCCCGAGGAACCGTAACGCCGTTCCGTTCGGTTCCCACAGAAATCAAACCCTGCTTGTAGGGATTCCCCGTATTTTATTTTGTGTTTAGGATTGTTTATTCACCGAGAATGACTTCTACCATATAAAGAATAGTGTTAAAAAATGTATAATAACACTTGCAAATTAATTACAGTACGGATAAGTCCCTTCAAGGAAGTCCGTGAGTGATGCTTTGATAATTCAAAGTGTTTTATTCATGGATCGTCAGTCGTCCAATGTCGTATGCTCTTTACAAACTATGATTTTTGTTCTCATAAGTACGTGTAGTGATTGTTAACTTATGGAACTTTGAAAAACTGTATTGTTTGTGTACGTATACATTCGACTATGTGAGTATTAAAAAATTTATTTACGTCTTTTTCAAATGTAATTGCTTGTTTGTCTATCTGCTACGTTGTTCAAGCTTTAATTTCTTAAAATAAAAAAATCGGAACAAGTAAATTTCACCAAAGTAAGTTATATTTTTTAAATTTATTAGTAATTATTTTGAAACGTTCTACGATACTTTCGTTTACGAATCCAACAGTTATAAATGTGATTCTTATATTGTACATCATATATGACTTTTTTTATTTGTAACCTGTACAACACATAATGATGATCGTTCTTGTATAAAAGTTCTTTAGAATGACCGTATATTATGTTCATTTAAATTGAAATACCAAAATAAGGAGGCAACGAAATTTTCCTCCGCCCCGGGCGGCTGACACACACGCGACACCACTGTCTCAAACGCAATACATGGGACTTCATCCCCCCAGGAAGCAATTACAGTTCACAAGTTACACATTCACGATTACAGTTTTTATGAATTTGAAAATGAGAATGAACATATTTTTATTATTTATATTCTTGTCAATTTGATTTCATTGCTACACTTGTAATTTTTTAACTTTATTATAAATAAATTGTTATAAAATATATTCCGCGATTTTATTTCTATTTTAAGTTGTACCTTGCAAGTATCTAAATCAAGCAATTTAAATCTTTCAACTTTCTGTCCACCTACGTTCTCACACACACGAAGAAAATTATGGTTGCGCCACTGCTTTAGTTGTTTTCTCACAAAAATTATTGAATGCATGATTTTGCAAAAATTACTATACAGTGCATGTCACATTTTTCCTTCTAACCATACAGACTGTATTTACTTTTTAATCATTTATTTTATAAAACTTTTTGTAGTATTCATAAGCTTCCAGACACTACGGTATTACGTCACTGGGGGTTTGGATATTCATTTTAGGAGTAATGGTGGATGTTATTATGGGAAATATTTCGGATAACGTTGAATCCAATTCATCACCCAATTAACTATAGTTTCAAATACTTTATCTATTAAATAAAGGAATAAACGCATCCACACAATGTTTGTCGTGAGTTGAAGTTTAACTTAAAGTTTCCAATATTTGCGAGGTAGCAACTGCATTAGGAACAATAGGCTCTGTATTGTGTAAACAATTGTCAGAAACTTTCAAGTTACATCACTAGGTTTACACTAGAATGAGGTGACATGTTAAATCATACTCGTAACTTGACTTTTTAGAAACAAGATGTTATTTAGCTAAAAATCAATTAATAATCACTTCTTTTTGCGGAAAAGAGAAGTGAGGAACCCTGAAAATCAAAATTCCCATTATTCATCGAGTTTTGAATTCCGATCTATAATTTATCTGTCGTCAGAAAAAGACATGAATACTTTTTTGGCAATTCAATTGTGAAATGAACTGAGAATTTAATGTATAACAGAGGTTGAATAAGGCGTTAGATTAGACTTTTCTTCCCAAATCTATTGAATGCCCAATTTCACGAAAAGCGCAGGTAGTAGAAAAGTATTACGTATTTCCCCTTCTTTTAAGCAGAGATTACCAGTAGTTATTATGACAATTTGGCAAAAGTACTTCGTAATTGTGGTTCAAAGGGAAAGGAAGAATCAATAGCCACATTTAATGTGGAGTGTTTCGCATTATATCAAGTAATAAGCTGCCGAATGACTCCCATTTCAATGTAACAACTCTCATCAGAGAAAAACGGAAGTGAAAGTACATTCGACCCACTGTTTTGCATTACGACACGCAGACACGCCCAAATCAATGTTATACAGTATAACACTTTTTTTTCATCAGCGATTAATCATCTAGGGGAGTTGCATTTCACTAATGTTATTCGAAGACTTGGCAGCAAAAAGGTATACGCTTAAACAGTAAATTATATTCGTAATAGAAAACATTGACATTCCATTAAGCTGTAAACCTGTAGAAAATGAAATCAATTTTCTTAGATTGGTCTGTCTATTTTATTCTACTTAGTACTTGCAGTTGGTTATTTACAACGCCTTAGCAACAGCATTAGTCACACAATGCTGTCCTGAACTGTTCTTATCGCTAGAATCATAATATTGATTAATTACATTTCAAATTAGTCATGATTAATAGAATACCAGTATATTATTTTTTCGTATTATATACTTCAATAGAACGTTTGGAAGGAAATCTTGTAAACATTACAATCTTTTCGACGTTACTTTTTGAGGAACAATAACAAATTTGGAATGACCTTAATGTTCTCTTTGTAAGATTTCAACTTAATTATGTTAGTCGACGCAATGAAGAACATCTGTTTTCAAAGATTCATCGAAAAGGTGCATCTTGAAACACTTAATGTAATACCTGTACTACCAAAGAACCAACTTCACGTGATGCAAGTGTCATCTTCCTTTTACATTTGATTACATTCATTGTCTCCGAATGCAGTTTTTAAATTACAGGGAGTATGGTGAAAAGGGATATTCACAGTAAAAACTGAAGCCCCGTTCCCAGCTGCCCATACAAGTTTTTATCGCCGTCTGCCAGAAGAAAGTTCTCATTTCATCCCTGGCCCACTGAATTACAGTAATGGACAGGTGAAAGGACTATTAAGAAACAGTCGCATTGTCATTAGTTGGGAACGGAATTGATTGTAATAAAAAATGAAAAACATGTAAATATTTGTGCTAATTTTTTCCAGAACATGTAAGAAAAAATAGAAAATATGTAAAATAAAATGTCATTATCGTGTTAAAAATTGTTCTCTACAAGCATTTTCTGACCATAGAACGTCGCCGATCAGTTCTTAACAAGTATTCGGAGTGGGTTCTATCCCCACCAAAGTAATTGTACATTAGACTTCACCACATATAAGAATTTTATTCGAAATATGAAATACGTTCATAGTATATATTACAATGTTTACGAGGAGCCGGTGTACAAGTGAATAGTAGTACCGCGTAGCGGGTGATGAATCCCAGGGGAGGGTTAAAGGGTATGTGTGAGTGTATATATATATATATATATATATATATATATATATATATATATATATATTCCACCCTCCAAATTGAACAACACGGCAAGACAATTTTCTGTAAAAAGTATTTGTTAGTTTTCGATCGAGTAACGAATTTGCTAGTTGCAACTGAGCAAGCACGTGGTTGAAATTTTTTTGTTAATAAAATCCGCTCATCCTTGACTCCCGTGTACGCAGTAAACGGGGGGAGGAATAAGTTTAACAACTCATGGCAAGATAAGGTGGTTTTAGAAGAGCAGCAGCATTACATTTCATTTGTAAGAAAGATGATTCCGTAACAAATATTGCAAACGCGTGTCTGAAATGTTCCATTTCAACGTACAAAGATATTAAAATATAGCTAATTATGTAAGAACAATGTCGTAATAGGTAAAACATAAAAATATGTAATTATACCAAAATATGTAAAAATATGTAAAATAAAAATAGATTTAATTCATTCAGAATGTCTTGTAAACTCTAAAAAATATATTTGATGCAGGTGTCTAGTTACTGTAAAAACATGTAATTATGTGGAAATCCGTTCCCTAGTCATTAGTAATTCTGCATAACCGGATCTGAAGTATAGTTTCTTTCCCGTCGCTTTGAAGTGTTTTAGGTACAGATATCGATGATAGGATCTCTTCGACACCTCCAAATACAGCAAAAGTCATGGTAACTATTTTTCTCCGACAGAACTGGATAGGGAAGAAATTTTAAATGTACAATTGAAAGGTCACGGTTCATTCTTAAGTACACTGTACATAACATGTGTCTGTACGAGGTTATTGAAATGTCAAAATAAGAAACATCAATTTCTCACCTTCGCCCTGAGAGAACTATCTAATTTCACGTCTCTCTCCTGGCTCAATATCTTCACAAGTCTGAAAGCTGCATCTCGCAATAGGCCCTTCAATTCTTGTATGAGATCGAAATATAAAAACGGCTTAGATGTCTCAATGCAAGATCAGTTGCCAATGCAGCGTCTCCGACCTGGATATCCTAGGTACTGCAGTCCCGATGGTGATGGACACTAGCTAGAGAGCTAGATTGAATTCAGCCTCTACCTGAAGGAGAATTCTAGTGGCCAGCTGCTATCATCCGTAGTGTTCCGTGATTTCTCCGAATAGTACAAGGTGAATGCCGAAGCAGTAACTTAAAAATCGGGCCATAGACCCCGCCTGATAGTTTCATTTTTGTCCCTTTGTCTCTCCTTTTCTCCGCTATATTCAAGACGAATGCCGGAACAGTACCTTAAAAAATGGATCACAGAGGGCACGTCCTCATTCTTATCGCCTTTTCTCTCCTTATACACACACACACGCATGCGCGCGCACGCACGCACACACACGGGGCAATAACACGCTGGAGGTGATACCTGGAGAGGGAATCGTGCCAAGCCGACGAATAGGTCGGCGCCGGACCTCACGTTTCAGCGGAAGAGGAACACTGCCACCTCCCGGAATTTTCGATGCAATATATTTACTGGACTAATTACACGAGGGAACAAGTTTTTTACCTCTAGGAAGGTAGATTGCGCAACATAATTTTATACGTAGTTACTAATATCACAATAAAAACGATAAAAAATCCTTCATACGCCTTCCTTCGGAGGGGAAGTAATGCCGGCTGTCCCATGTAGTAGATTTACTGCATGTAAAAGATCAAGCCTAAAATAAGCCTCTGAGCTAAATTCAAAATAGCCTGTCGTCACCCTACAATACCTTCTTTCTCCGCTAGAGATGAAAGGAGCGTAGCGACATTTGCGTGGTCAGACGGAAGAGCGGGCCGGAAGAGCTGGCCTGATGGTCTGAGTCTCGCCACGTAAAATAAGGCATTAACTAACATCATATCGCGTCACAGTTTTTAAATATACCGCATCTTTATACCGTAAAGTACCTATTTTGCTATTAATGCAAACACATTTAAATTGCACCTGTAAGATATGTAGAATCAATACGCATGAAATCCATTTTAAAATAAAGTATTTGTTCAGTTCATCTTTGCCACTTTCATGAGATATCAAGAAAATTTGGCTTTCGTGTTTTTTTTTGTTTTTTTTGTTTTTTTGTTGTTTTTTTTGCCTTCTGTATTTGAAGATTGCCGTCTTTATTCTCACGTCTGGTACTCGCGCTCAATTACGAGGTCGTAGTGGTCTTAGTAGGTCTTGGTGAATGTTTTGAAAACACGTTACATGCACCCTCATAATTCCTACTGCGTATCAGTTACTAAAAGGAATTATTTTAGCCCCTTACCTTATCGCAAATAAACAAGTATCCAACTGCGTATCAGTCATTGAAAGGAATTATTTTAGCCCCTTACATTACCGCAAATATACAAGTATCCATCTGATGGGATGGCAGATTATGAGTCAGTCAGTGTTAGGCAGAACTGTACCTGCAGTACACATGAACTTCGTGTCTGGTTTGCGTGACTCAAATATGTTAATACATTACAGTTTCGTGTGTGTGTGTGTGTGTGTGTGTGTGTGTGTGTGAGTGGTTTTAAGTGAAATTCGTGATCATTGATTTCACATCGAAAGTGTGCGAATCAACCTGATAACTTCTGTTTCGGTTGTGGAATATTAACACCCAAACTTCAAAGGAAAAAATTATATGAAATTACAAAACATGCGTATTCTTTATACTTTGGATGTTCGGTTTGTGGCATGGACAAACCACGGGCTGACCACCAGTGTTGTGTCACCTGTACGATGAACCTTAGGTTGTGGGTGTATGGAAAACTCATTGTCATTCTCTCTACCAGTGTTGTGGAGAATACCAACAAACCATTTTAATGTCTGCATATTATTGCATAAATATGCGTATCATAGAATATATTAATCACATTAAAAATATACTGCAAAAAATTAAGAGTAAATAAGGAATGGTTGCTAATCTCAAACACATCCATCGAATAAACATTTGTTGAAGGAGAGAGAAAGTTAATATTAACTCGCTAGAAGGGACACTATCGAAGGAAGAGAAAACGCAGAGAAACATGGCCCGCTGTACTTGTTACCAAATTCTGGGCCCCTCGCAAGGCTCCCCCCTGCCATTTTGAGGACACATAAGTCTTGTTTGCGGCAACCTCCTGGGGCGAGACCCAATGAAATATGTTACACTTTGAAGCCGGAATGAAAACTGGGTAGTTGCTCAACATTTGTTAGCTACAGTCCTCGGCAAATAAGACGATTCTTGCAACTTTTACTTGCATGCAGACTTTGAACTTTTGTAATTTTATCTTCTTTGAAAATAAACAAGACAATAACGTTGAGATTCTCACAAAAAATGGAACTCTTTCAGAAAATTCTCATTCTCATTCAGATTCTCAGAAGAAATGGAATTACTGATTTGCAATAGAATAATTGAGTAGTTCAACCTGTTTCAAGAAATAAAATTCGTCTTTGACAAATAACTTTTCAAAATGTTTATTTTTGAATTCCACAAAATAATAATAAAAATATCTCATATTTCGGAGATTCTTTCCAATTTGTCAGTTTCTTTAAGTGAACAAAGGGTAGGAACGTAATTCATGTAAAAAAAACTTTCCGTCTTATATTTTTGAACGTGAAGACAGCATAAGGAAGATTTTGTTCTCATACGAAAATTGCTCGGATATTAAAGTTAATTTGTATTGAAACCACAATTCTGATTCCTTGCGTGACTCGCTGACCACCTATCAATAATTGCTTTCAATATATTTCTGTGTCTGTCTGTGCAACTGACTTGTGATCAACCCGTAATAATTTTTACTTCTAGAGTGAACAATAGCAATTCTACCTCATGACAGGATGTGATTACATTTTCTAAAGAATACATTGCCTATTGACTCACCATCGGTCGAAAAATTTACTCTTACAAACCCTGAGAATCAATAACTACTTCCAGATATACTACTTGATTTTAAACAACACGCATTATCATTGGGCACTCCTTTTTAATTCTGCAGATTACACCTGCTATAAAAAATCACATTTTCATTACACCTTTCATTTACAAGATTTGCATTTCAGTTTGATATATGTTACTTCGGAATTACATTCAAAAGAAAACGCCTGAAGACGTGTTAAATTTGTCGCTCTACAAATGTTCGTTCTCATGTAAAATACTAGCTTCACACTCACAAGAAACGTTTCAAACGTGCATTACATTATTCATCTCTTGAGATCCATCTGCATTCCTCAGAAAGTAACAAGCCATCCTAGGAAAAGCACCTTTCACAACATACCATTATATCACTCTGTTTTCATTACTGGGTCAGAAATAAAATGTCGATGCTTTTGCCAAGGAACTCTCTCCAGCGCGGTCCGCACAGCAACCCCCTCTGCCGGGGCCGTGACGCAACGCGCGGCGCCTTGCATCGCGACCTGCGCGAATTCCAGCAGCGATACCCGGCGTACCGGCCGCGGCCTCCGCGGCTTTCTCTCTGCCCGCGCCTTTCGGGCTGGGCTGGGCAGCGGCCGCGTGGACGGGGGCAGGAGCCGTGCGCGTAACATAGTGGTGACCCTTCCCCAACACACACAATCACATCGAGATTTTCGGAATTTTTACAGTAATTATATATGGTAGGAAAGGGTGTGGAGTTCGCGAGATTTACATCACCCAAATGAAATTGAGGCGTTGTTTTGTCGTATTTGTTTATTTCAGCAGAAAGTTTTTTCGGCCGCATTGCGGCCATCTTCAATGATACAAATAATAATAATAATTATTACGTGATTATTATTATTATTATTATTATTATTATTATTATTATTATTTGTAGTATTGAAGATGGCCGCAATGCGGCCGAAAAAACATTCTACTGAAGTAAACAAATACGACAAAACAACGCCTCAATTTCATTTCAATAATTATATAACAATTATTAACGTCGTTTCACCGATAGATTGATTGGTTGGTTGGTTGGTGAGTGATTACGGGCACGTCAATTACTAAAGTCACTGCCCCGTAAGTTTAGTGCAAGTTTTACAGCGGGAGATGGCGATCATCTTCCAAAGCTGGATGACGAGATCCGGCGCTGTGCACCGATACCTATCGGCTTGCGGGGTTTTCCACAGCTAGGTATCTCCCACCAGCGGGGAGCACCACCCGAGACCCGGCTCTAAGAAACCAATTTGTCTCCCGGCATTTGTCGTAGTGTAGTGCATCTAAACGTGTGTGTTAGTAACGAGTGAGAATACGAAAAGGAAGAGGAAGGAAAGGTCTCGCGCGGTTCCTGGCCCGTTTCTTAGGGTACAGCTTCTGCATTCGCCTTGTGTGGATCGGAGAAACAACGGAAAACTGATCAAAGCAGCTGGCCGCTAGACTTCTTCAGACGTCTGAATTCGACCCATCTATGTAGCTAGTGTCGAAAATCCTGCTACCGTCAAGACTGGAATGATAGGACTTCCGGTCAGAGGCCAGGCATTCCGGTCAGACTTCCGGTCAGAGGCCAGAGGCCATCAATTGATGTCCTGAGCCACCTAAGACGGTTCACCGACCTATTCTTTGTACTGACCCTCAGTCCGCAGGTATTTCAACCATAAATGAGATGTAAGTTGTTTTCTTTTAATTTGTTATTTAAGGTCGCATCAACAGCTAGGTCATTAGTGACCACTATTGGAGTTAACGTTATGGTAACTATGAGGGTGAAACAAAATGGTGATGATAAGGGGTGAAAGGACGAACACAAATACAACCATGCCCGAGGCGGGACACGAACCCGCGACCCTTCGGTCCGAGATCACTACGACACTACTGCCTTTGCGATCTGGGCCACCGGGCCGACGATGTAAGGGTTTGTTTGATGGACGGTGATGATTATGTGAATGCTACATATTTTGAATAATGATAGAGCCGTAGTGAAAAGAGAGGTAAAAGATATGGGAGAACCCCGAGAAAACCTATTAAGTACTCACTTTGTTCACAACAAAATCCTCTTGAATCAACCTTCATTTCAAACTTAATTACAATTTGGACGCAAAACCACGGCCGTATTTTTTCTAATAGGTGGAATGGAGCGCTCCGTTGAGATGTGGCCAGATCGTTCACATTCGACCACTGGGAACCGGACCTCAAAGGCTCTCTTCAGGATTTTAACAGTCCGACGTCTCCTAAGAGCAATTGAAACATGACTTGTACTAAAAATTACGTATGCAAAAGTTTACGGAAGAAAGTTTTGGAATTTCTTGTGTTAGTAAATAGATGTGTAGAGTATCTTGGCAAAATTCAATTGCACAACTTCATACTTAAATTATTTCTAACATTATGTCATTTAGTTTCAAGGCAAGGGAACGAGAATGTTTCTGTTTCTCCTTTATCTCTCACATTGATACGCGGCTGATTTAGCTCAGGGACACAATTGCCGCCGTCCCTGCTGCATTCTGACCGGGCGGTCCTAGAGTTCGATTTCCGATAGTTGCGGCTTTTCGAAACTAGCCAGAGCTGGGTCGAATGCAGCACCTGCCCGGAGAAGATCTAACACCAAGCTGCTAAAACTGATAGTTTTTCGTGGTTTCCTTGATTAATACCTGGTTAATGCTAGATCTGTACCTTCACAAATGGACCACAGGCCGCGCGCGATCTTCCCATCCAAATGCTTGTTCCTTCATTTACTCACACTTACATGCATTACACTACCACGCAAGTCCATTCGAGGAGTAGAGCTTGACCCGGTGGGTGGTAAGAGTCGGGGTTCCTTGCTGATGGAGATGCCTGAGGAGGAACACCGCTTGATGACTTAGGTCAGTACCGGGTATCAGTACTTCATGCGGGTAAGAACATCGCCACCTCTCAGGGTAAAACATGCACTTCACTAACGGGGCCAATGACTCGCCCAGAGACATAAATCAACCCATTGGTATGTAACAAATAAGTAATTATTGCTTTACAGCTACATTGATTGATTAGTGATTCCGGACGCGTCAATTGCAAGACCATTAGTCCCGTAAGTGTTGTGCATGTTTTCCTCAGGAGATAGCGGCGATACTCCCCAACTGGATGAGGAGATCTGGCGCTGACCTACATGTCTGTTAGCGGAGTTTTTCCCGAATCAGGTATCTCCCACCACCAGGTCACTGTCCCAGCCGGGGCAAGCTCTAAGTACCCGATAGATCTCCCGTCATGTGTGGTGGTGTGGTGCATTTAAGTGTAAGTGTGTGTAAGTAAGAATGATGGGTAGGAATGATGGCGCGAGGTCCTTGGCCCGATTGTTAGAGAACTACCCCGCATTTCTCTGGTATTTACTGGAGAAACTATGGAAAACTACCGATCAGAGCAGCCGGCCGCTAGAATTCTCCTCCAGACAGCAACTGAATTCGACCTAGCTACCTTGCTAGTGTCGAAAATCCTGCCACCGTCGGGACTCGAACCTAGGACCACCAGGTCAGAGGAACTTAAGTGACATTTGTTGATGTCCTAAGCCACCTACTAGAAATTATGAACTTACGAATCAAACGTCTACAAGAATTGCAACAATTTTTTTTACGAAATATTATTGAAAAAATAGGTCAAGGAAATACGACAAATGTATAATTTGCACTATTTATTTCATAGTTTTGTAAAAATAATAGTGCTAAAATACTTTTAAGGGAAATTTGGTATTGAGTCAAGTCAATTGGTGAAAGTGATCGGTTTAAAACCGGAGAAAGTGACAGGATTACGTTGAAGGATTTATTAGAAGATTGTAGATCATTTAATCTTCATTTAAATTAAGTAAGCGGTGCACATTCGCAATAATAGAATGCTCTAAAAACGTTATTAAAATATATATAATTTTTACTACAGCTGAAGAGTTTAGAAAAATATTTCTGATGAAGTGTTAGTATTTTGATTTGAACAAAAAACATTGGAAACACCCTCTGGGTTCTCTACCGACAGCGCCACCAGCCATCTTGCACAGTTATTTCAGTTAAGGGGTCGGTCGTTCCCTTGAGATTCTTCCAAGTATGTTATGACCCGAAACGGGCGGTCAATACGTGCTACAATTATTTACATACAAACTCGAAATAAAGTTTCCTTCAATTTTTCTCTTTTAATTACGCTTTTGCAACACCTAATGCCTGCTTAAAATATTTCGCGCGTGCCTCGTTTCTACAAAAATTGCTGAAGTCTTTATTTTGAGATAAGTGGAAAACATTACTGCAATCACAATGCCTCATTAATTTATATGTTCTGATTCCCATTTCATTGCTTTGCGGTCTACACTGGAATTAATGAAATTAATTGGTGGGGTGTTCATGATGCAATGATAAATGATGATGGGATGACATTCACGGGTGATGGGAAAAGTAGAAGAGAGCAGCCCCGAACCCGTTTTGGCCACCACAAATTCCAAATGGATCGACTGGGAAATGAACCTCGATTCTAGTTGTGAAAGGCGAGAAGTGTGACGGCTATAACTCGAGTCGCCGTTAAAAATTACCTAATAGTTTTACAATGTACGTCGCCAAGCCTGTGAATCCTCTCTCTAAAAAAACTGAATGTCTAGGTTTGCCCCCGCTCCCAGATCGGACACGAAAGTTCTCAGAGGTCTTACCAGTGCATTTCGGGTCGCACGTCTTTTACCTGAAGTGAACTAATAAACCACACTTCTCTCTAGGTATTTTTTTAAATTTTTTAACAACCTTATTTTTATACCTGTTCAATCCACTGATTATACAGAGATCTGCATGACATAACTATAACTGGGAAAGGGTATAGGTAGGCGGGGAGTTCATTTAGTTGAAGCTCCCTCTTACTTTCTTACTGTTTTCTTAATTTAGTGTTTGAATTTTTATATTCAAATTGTGACGTTCTATTGTTTCATTTTATGTTTGTAAGTTAAATAATTATTTCTATTCGATTTGCATCCTATTAAGCGTTTATTGTGGGCGTAATTTATACTTGGGGTCTTGAAATAATTTTAATTTATTTTGCTGACAGTCCTACATCAAAAATTGTAACACATTCTGCTTTCGATAGTTCATCAAAAAAAATTCTGAAAGTCTTCTAATGTATGTATTTAGGTTTTCTATTTTCAGTTCGTTTCGAATATGTCTATTTGACACAAACCATGGTGCTTTAATTATGCGTCTTAAAAAAGTTACTTTTTGTGGCCCCACTCCATACAGGGCAAGCGTAAGTAAGCGATGGTCTAACAATTGATTTGAATAAGCTTATTCTATGCTTAGTCTAGAGTGTCTATTTTAGAGTGGATTTAGTTTTGCTATTTTCACGTATGTTTTATTGGCCATTTCTTTAATATGATATCTCCACGTTAGTTTTTAGTCTAAAAGCACTGGTTGATCTTTTTTTATTCATTTTAAATGTAAATTTTTAATTTTTAGTGCGTTGGGCATTTTAGTTTTTTTAGCGTAAATATCTTGGGTTGTGATGTAGTGGGGTATAAACCGCACTGATTAAAAAGTAATCGTCCGTTCGCATCGTGTGTGCAGTAGAGACTAAAGGACGACTCACAATGATATTTATAGGTAGGTAAACGTAACATAAATCCTCAGACCTGGTGCTAAGTCATTTCATGAAACCATTCAGAACGGTGAAAGTAAACGTAAATGTGAACATGAACATAAAACGTAACCGTGAAAGTTCTCAAGCTGCGAACATTTACATTCAAGTAAGCGTGAGCTGAGAACAAAACACTTTCGTGCACCACCGCAAGACCCGTAAAACGACTAGTCTTTGTTAGATAGAAACTAATGCAGTTTGTAAGAGCATAAATTTCCAATCACCGTAGTAAACATCATTGCTCTAGAAACGCTCCATAGAATTATTCATTGCGCTCATGCTAGGTGAAATACCTAATTAACATGGTATCGTAATTTATCATCCTCGACAGCAAGCATTTTCTTGTGGTTCTATCGTATATATAATTTATTGATATCGAAAGTGGCTGTGGTTAGACTTACGTCCACTAATTGTGAGTGGCACGCCCAGGTTTACATTATAGGTTCTGTATTATTTCCTCTCCTCCACTTTAATGTTTTTTTTATAATTGCTCCTTTTCTCTCTGCCAAGTAGGGCTCAAAACTGTAAAAATTGCTCTTCGCTCCGATGTTGAGCCCCCTTCTTTCGCTCTTTTCTTAACTCTGAGAAGTCATGCGAATATTGACAGAATACGACAGTCACGACTGTAGAGTAAATAATTGGCATGTCTTTCATTTTTCTTGTTGGGTAATTTGAAACAGTTACAGTAAATTAAGCCATCAATTTGCTTAAGTTATGATAATAAATTTAATGCCTGCGTTCCCAACCTAATTACGGTAACTATGTAATTATAGTTCTGACGACGTCCGCAGGAAATCCTAGACATATTGCAGAAACCTCGAGAAGGTCATAGAGAACAGAAGTTGCAATCCTACAAAGAACATTCAAACAATGCAACGATCTATCGAGTTTATCGTTTTTAATTTCAGTTTGTTAAATATTTCATACAACTATTAATTGGACAGAAATAGAGTGACGTAAAGCAGAAATGTGTATGCAAAATGTCTCTTTCTTTGTGCCCAAAACCGCCAACTTTTTGCGAACGCGTTGGTGGAATTTAAAGGGTTTTTGTACAGAGTTAAGCACTGGTCGGTACGCCGATCTACACACCGGCTTCGAGGGTTTCCCCCCTTTCGATTGATTTTTTCGTGTTTCCGGGCGCGTCAACTGCTTTGGTCATTAGTCCCCTTAGTGTAGTGCATGTTCTTTTTTCTCGGTAGATGGCGGAGATCTTCCCCCGCTGATGGCGAGATCCGGCGCCGACCTACCGTCGGCTAGTGGGGTTTCCCCCAAACCAGGACTCTCCCACCAGCGGGGCACCGCCCCAGCCGGGACCAGCTCCAAGCTCCCGACCGGTCTCCCGGAATATGTGGTAGTGTAGTGCATGTTAGTGTAAGAGTGTGTGTAAGGGGAGAGGATAGGACAAGGAAGAGGAAGGACAGATCGCGCGCGGTCCGTGGCTCTTTTGTTGGGGTACTAATCCGGCATTCGCCTGGTGTTGATCGGAGAAACCACAAAAAACTACCGATCAGAGCAGCCGGCCGCTAGAATCCTCCTCCATACAGCAGCTGAATTAGACCTAGCTGAAAACCTAGTGTCGAAAATCCTGCCGTCGACAGTACTCGAACCTAGGACCTCCCGGTCAGCGGCGCTGCAGTGACATCAATTGCACTGAGCTACCGCTCCCGGTCCCCCTTTCGAGATGTAACCCTCCACTGGCAGGCACTCCAAGCGAGGTACTGCCCCATCTAGGATAAGCTCGAGGCAAGTTCCCGACTGGTCTCCCGAAATGAGTAGTAGTGTAGTGTATGTAAGTGTACATGTAAAATGGTGAAAAGGGGGACAAGACAAGCAAAAGAAGATCCCACACGGTCACTGGTGTGTTTGTAGCGGTATTACCCTGGGAATTGCCTGGTATTGATCAGGGAATCTACAAAAACTACCGATGAGAGGAACCGGCCGCTAGAATTCTCCTCCAGACAGCAGCTGAACTCGACCAAGCTATCTAGCTGGTGTCGAAAAACGTTCCACCTTCCAAAATAATACTCTGGGTCCTCCCGGTCAGAGGCACTGCAGTGACATCAATTCGTACCCTGAGCCACCTAAGCCGGTCACACAGAACTGCACTGAGGCTAATATTATACGCGCCCGTTTTCTTGAGGCCCGGAATAACTACCCCCCCCCACTCCTATGCCAACATTAGTTGAATTAAGAATAAATGATAGCTCCAACGAGCGTTATAGACAAAATCTGATAACAAGGAATGTTCGTTGTAATATTTTGCACGGAAAAACGAACCAAATATTGATATAAAATTCCTTTTCTGAAAATAACCGAACTCCCCACTCCTCTCGCAACTAGCGTAGGGAGGGGTCAAGAAAACGCGCGTGGATAATATCACTAGTTCGCTGAGCGTAAGGTCACGACGCTACAAACGTGCTAACCCTCTCTAATAAGTAGCGCAGAGGGTTAAGCCCGGGAGCGGAGGCAGAGGCGGCACGCGCGGGGGCCGGCGCGCTGCGCTGCGCTGGTCGCCCGACGGACTGCGCGCGGACTGCGCTCCCGCCGCGGAGAGAGCGGCGAGAAACTCGCTCGGCGTCCGCCGCGCCGCGCCGCGCCGCGCCTCGCCTCCGCACGCGGCCCTTCCGCTAAAGGTCGCGCTCCGCGACTCCCGCCCGGCGCCCCCGCCCGCGCCGCACGGGGCCAGCGGCCGGACACGACCGCCTCTCCCTGGGCCCCCCGCGCAAAAGCCTTACGGCGGCTACACACATTCGGTTTGATTGATTGATTAATGATTCCAGGCGCGGCAACTTCAGAGGGTGGTTGGTTGGTCAGCTAGTGATTCCGGGCGCGTCAACAGCTGTAGGTCATTAGTCCCGTTAGTGTAGGGCATGTATTTTCTCGGGAGATGGCGGTGATCTTCCCGCGCTGGATGGCGAGATCCGGCGCCGACGTACCGTCTGCTAGGGTTTCCCCGTAGTCAGGACTCCTCCCACCAGCGGGGCACCACTCTAGCCGGGACAAGCTCTATGCTCCCGACCGGTTTCCCGAAATATGTCCCTCAATGTAATTGTTAATGAATCTTACACTGCAGAATTATTGTCTGAATACTTATGGAGAGAAAGGTAAAACTTGGCAAAGCACACGCAAAAGTCATTAAATACATTAAACATCATATAACCTATTAAATAATATAAATACAGTTTCCTCAAATTATTTTGGAATGCTCTAAACAAAATATATTTTTTTTACAAAAATATTTTGAAAATCTTGTTTTTTTTTCTATTTTGCAAAGTTCCCCGTTTTTTCATTTCCCTACTAAAGTCTTCTGCACATCTCCTTTCTCTTTGGAAGGAAATTATGACAGTCGATTGTAGATAAGGCAAATTATTATTTTTCTGAACAGGCACTTGTCATAGACACGGCTGAAAGTAATGCCATGATACGTACCGCACAGGTCAGGGGCTCACAATGCACTGGTGCCATTGCACCCAACGTATAAGTCAGATATCGTGCAGCGTAGCGATCCAGTTTGAACATGCTCATGGGAAATGATTCAGCGAAAGGATAAAAATAAAAGGCCAAGCAATATCAGAAAAGTACAATGAAAGAACACACGAAATATCAGACGACTAATGCATCGCAATAGTTCAGGAACATTAAATTAGCTTAGATTTCACAGATCTATTGCGAGCACTCCCGGGTTAAGGCGACTCCACGCATTCGGCATTCGCTGAGCAGCGAGTTACAGCTCACCCTATCCCGATCAGCTGCTGTGTTCGGCGAATGTTCGCTCCCTTTGATCTGACCGACACGCGGTGGGTAGGGCGAACACCGAATGTTCGTCACCCGGCAAATAGCAAGCAACCCATCCACAGTATTCGGGATTCGGCGAGCGGTTGCTCGTTACTCGCCGAATAGCGAATGTGGGGAGCCGCCTTTAAAGCGGCTCCAAACATTCGGCATTCGCCGAGAAGCGAGCTACAGCTCACCCAATCAAAAGCAGCTGCAGTGTTCGGCAAATGTTCGCGCCCTTTGATGTGTCCAACAGACCGACACGCGGTGGGTAGGGCGAGCATCGAATGTTCGTCACTCGGCAAATAGCAAGCAACTCATCCAGACTACTCGGGATTCGGCGAGCGGTTGCTCGTTACTCGCCGAATAACGAATGTGGGGAGCCGTCTCCACGCGAAGGCGCGCGGAGAAACGGACCGAACATGTGCCGCTGGGCGACTGCCGGCGTCACATACATCGGTGCGGAAAGATATCCCAAGGGTAGAGATGGCAAAAACCATCGATGTTTTTCACCAGAAACATCGATATTTTGCTTTCGATGTTTTCTTCACATGGATATTTTGTTGCAAAACATCAATATTTTTTAATTTTTTTATATACATATTTTTAATAAATGAGTTTAAGCACGTTGTATAGGAGCAGTAATCCACAGCAATATCGTTGTGTTGCGTCATCCTCTTCCTCACATTGCACAGGCGAAATGTGCAGCGTGATAAAGATTGGGATCTGCTTGTGTTATGAATGTATGTTATCGCCAGGCGTGTCATTGCCTGAATCGACAGTGAAACACGAAATCGATAGCAAAACACGATGTTCATTATTGTTCGCCCCAGCCGGGACATCTCTAAGGACCCGGATGGTCTCCCGACATTCGTGGTGGTGTGACGCATGTAAACGTAAGTTTACGTCTTTGTAAGTGAAGGGTGATGATAGGACAAGGAAGAGGAGGAAAAGATCGCGCTCGGTGCGTGGCCTGTTTGTTCGGGTACTCCGGCTCTCGCCTGGTGTGGATTAAAGAAACCACGGAAATGACCTCCCTGACAGAAGTCCTGCAGTGACATCAGATGATAGACTGAGCACCTAACGCAGTGGTTCCTCTAATTCGCATATTATCATTCGTATCAGCATTTTAACAGAAGCATTAATTGATCGATCATCCTATATAACGTCCAGACATTTCTGTACATTTTTCACTCTCCAAGATAATCTGTATATAGTTTATTTTGTCTTCTTCTTCTTCTTCTAGAGTTTTTATCTAGCTGACAGTCGATAAGCGTTTACGTTTCGATGGGACGCATATTCGACCATACACTACACACTACCCACTTTCGGGCTCCTCTGATATAGGATCAGCAGAACGCGAGACCCTCCGCGACAAGACATACATGAGAGAGAAGAGACAAACAACTATGCTCGAGGCGGGACGCCTCGGACCGAAGCGCTGAGTCGGTACACCCTCAGCCCCTTCAGCCGTCGAGGTCGGCATCTTGTTTATTTACTTTCCTAAATATGCAACTACAGTTAGAAGAATCTGACCCGGTCAGAGGTCTTACGTGAAACGCCCGGAAGAGACCTGTGCCGCGGGTCGAGCGCGGGGTAATCCATCTGCGATTGCCCCCCGCGGCCCTCTGCGCGTGCAGGCGGTCTCTCTTCAGCCGCCAGCTGACCCAGCGAACACGTGCCGTAGCACAGCATGCAGCGCGGGCGCTTTCCACCTCCGGGGTCACATCCCCGTCCATCCAGGTGGAACAGTCGGAGAAGAAGGCGAGTTTGCGCTAGGTTTTCTCCTGTTTCGCTCGACTCTCATTTCACCATGGCTCTACCAGTTTTATATCATCATTCCTGTTGTTTAGCCTTTCGTTCAGCCTCCGAAGTAAGAACATCGTATTCCAAAGTATCCCTTTCCCTCCTCATTATGACTTATAAAGTTTTTTAAATAGTTATTTTTCGTCAAATGTAGTGCAATATATCAATGCCCCCACCTCACGTGTACCGTGGAGAAACGGCTGAGTCTGCCAGGCGAGAAAGACCTGTGTGTCGGGCTCGGACCTGTGTGCGAAATGCTCGGACGTGGTGAGAGTACTGTGCCCGCGGCAGCTGGTCTTCAGATGCCAGCTGGACCCACACGCAATGTTCACTTCTTCGATTTACGTTTATCGATGCTCAAGGGAGCTCAGATGGAACGAGAACGATGAAAATGAATTCAACACGTGTATTAAAACACAACGCCCAAGCATTGGGAGCAGATTACTGATATAGAGAGAAGGTGTGACATGTGTAAACAGTTGTTATAGCACGGAAGCTAGTCTTCCACTAGGTACCAGTTTCAAATCCAGATCGAACCAAGTGGAATTTGTGATGGGCAAAGAGGGCTAGCGGCAGATTATTTCGGGACTCTTTATTTCTCCGACCTCACATTCGCCACTGCTTCAACATAATTCCTTGTCATTATCATTAACAACTACGTGTCGATTTTATTCACCATTCCTCATTAAAATATAGACTCGGGTACTAGAATGGTTATAGAGACTATTGTCCTCGAATTGTTAACATTTTTCTTCGTTTGTTATACTTTACGTTTGCAAATTCTGGTACAAGTCTTTCTATCAGATCTTGATGAGCGCACGGTAATCTGTTTAAACAATAAAAACAAGTTTACCCATTCACAGGGAAAATGAATAAAGTTCATTGCACCATCAGTCTGAAAATACATTGAAGATGTCCGCAGCTCCACAAGCAGACCAGTAGAGTTTAGGTCACTGCCATCCTTGACGATGACCAGGAGGTCCTAGGATTCGACTCGCAACGGTGGTGAATTTTCGACACTAGATAGCTAATCGAATTCAGCTATCTATAGGCGGAGTGGGGAGAAGAATTCTAGGGAACGCCTGCTCTGATTGATAGTTTTTCATTGTTTCCCCAATCAACACCATGTGGTAGTGTACTGCATGAAAATATATGTATAAGGGGTGAGGATAGGACAAAGAAGTGGCAGGAAAGATCGCGCGCGGTCAATGGCCCGTTTGTTGGAGTACTGCTCCGGCATTCGCCTGGTATTGATCAGAGAAACCACAGAAAACAACCGATCAGAGCAGCTCGCCGTTAGAATTCTTCTCCAGATCTAGCTATGCAGCTAGTGTCAAAAATCCTGCCACAGTCAGGAGTGGAACTCTTGAACCTCCCGGTCAGAGACTTTGCAGTGTCATCAATGGGCTAGCCTGGAACTAAAGTGGTCCATGGTACGAATAGTACAATATGACTTAGATCAATCAAGAATTGACTAATATTAAAACATCTGCAAATACTAAAGTGATACTTTTATTATGTAGCACCTACAACGACAAATGACACATACACCACTTTACAATGTAAAGATGCTCACCTGTTCACATCAAATTTACCATATCCTGGATTTAAGCCAAAATGATTCAAAGAACAGTTTAGTTCCAGACCAGCCATTTGATGTTCTGAGCCATCCAAAAGTGAGTGCTTGTTCGCATTGTATGAGGATCGTGACGGATATTAATCGCGCACGTTTCCTTTAGCCCGGAAGACCTATCCCCACTCCCTTACGAAAATTAGTTTAATTAAGAATAAATGATAGCAACGATCGTTATAGAGAAAATCTGACAACCAGAAATATTCGCTGCCGTAAAATGGAAACCATTTTGCATTGAAAACGAGCTACAAATTTGATATAATATTCCTTTTGTCAAAGTAACCAAACTCCTCACTCCTCTCGCAACTAGCGAAATGAGGGCCCAAGAAAACATGCGCGGATAATAGCGAGGGGAGCGCGCGGGGCGAAGGCGAGCCGCTGGTCGGCGCGTCAGTGCGTCAAAGCGAGCGTTCGCTTTTGTTTGCTCGTGCTTAGTGTCAGGACGGCTCCACACATACGGCATTCACCGAGCAAAGAGTTAGTGCTCGCCCAATCTTGAACAGTTGATATATTCGGCGAATATTTTGCTCCCTTTGATGTAGAGTCGTAGGCTTCCACGGCCGGAGTCATTGAATTCTTGGATGTCCGGGATTAGCCGCGTCATGGTCGATGGAGATGACGTTTCGACCATCTTGTTTTGGCCTTCTTCAGAGCTATACTGCTGCAGCACCATCCCTTTGTTGTGTCCAAAAGACCTACACGCGGTGAGTAGAGCGAACACAGAATGTTCGTCACTCAGCAAATAGGAAGCAAGTCATCCACACTACTCGGAATTCGGCGAGCGGTTGCTCGGTTTTCGCCGAATAACGAATGTGTGGAGCTGCCTTTAAGACGGCTCCACACATTCGGCATTCGTCGAGCAGCGAGCTAGTGCTCGACCAATCCCGAGCAGCTGACGTGTTCGGCGAATGTTCGCGCCCTTTGATGTGTCCAGAAAACTGACTCGCGGTGGGTAAGGAATTCGTCCGAATGTTCGTCCGAATGTTCGTCCGAATGTTCGTCACTCGGCAAATAGCAAGCAACTCATCCTCACTACTCGGGATTCGGAGAGCGGTTGCTCGGTGTTCACCGAACAACGAATGTGTGGAGCCGCCTTTAGTTGAACTTCCTCGAGGTACACGCGGGACAGACGTCGCTGCACTGACAGGCGGCTACTTTCCACTACTGCGGCGCCTTTTCTGAACGTTTCTGCTCTGGCGGGGCAGCGATTTCATGTCCGCGTTCTCTTAGTGCAGACGGAGACTTTCGAGATTATGGGAGAGGGAGCGTGTGGGAGAAGGCCTTCAAGTAAGGAGAAGAGTGGGGATATAATGGGGAAAAAATAAATCACGCCATGGCTCGTTGTCTAAAGTACTGCACCGTCATCCGCTTGGAATGGATCAAAGGAAACCAGAAAGGAAACAAAGAGATCAGCCCATCTCAAGATTTCTCGACCAAGTACTCTCGATCTGGGAAGCATTAATCGCAGGCACACAACTACATACACGTTCAATCACTCAGTTCACGCACTTGTAGTGGAGTAAAATGGCGGATACATGAGTGCATATCTCATTCTTCTGTACTCTTGAAAGGCATTTAGCCCTTTAGGGTCCCTGCACACGAGTGTCTTAGCTTTATTATTTAGCGGGCCTTAGTGTTATTATATAGCAAGAGATGGGGAGAGAGGGTATTCATGGAGAGAAAGTTCATGTAATGTTTGGCTTGCACTCAATAGAACCTACAGGGCAATTGATTTATAACAGGGTTAATACAGTGCCATTGTCGATATCACGCTCAATCACTTGGACCTCATTTATCACATTTAGTTGACAAGCTACGAGGCAATAAAGAAACGCACATGCACGGCTACAAAAGCCATCAATATCACTTTTGTACACGTAGACGAATGAAAAGTGAAAGGAGAAAGAGGCATGTCAAGCTGATACAAGAAAGATAGGAGTAGCTGATACAGGGGAGAAGGACGATTGAATGACACGTTTCTATTCGTTATTTATCGCGATTCGTAAGTTTCGGAGCTCGAAACCCGAGATCTCAACAAAGTTGTCAGTCGGATCTCTCCAGAACGGCGTTTGTGCAGAGATGTAATGAAGATTGGTTGATTATAAGGAGAGGGGTATAGCTGGTCCTCACTTTGTATTTTGTAACAAATATTGTGAGAAAACATTACATTGGTGTGTTAGTATTTTTTTGAATGTGTCCAAAATATTCGTACCTTGAAGATTAAGAAATAAAGTCGTAAATTACACCAGTAAATGCAATGTAAAAATTAATTTGTTAATTGTAGTCTACCCAGAACCCTTTTAGCATTTGGAAAATTGCAATTCAAATTTTATAGAGATTTTAAACATTTATTTTGAGAACTCCGAGTCCATGGTTGTTACAGACAATTCCGCAGATTCATTTCGCTTCTATTATTGTCCTCGATAAGTAAATCTTTCTTTCCAGTCTGGCGTAACAAACACTTGTCTCCAACGCCGAAAATGGTAATGTTGGTGCAGTAGTGGCAGTTTTTCGAAAAGTTGAAAAATTCTGGTCTACTTAATATTGACCATGCAGAAAAAATTAGACGTAAAAAGTTGGACGAAATTGTAAATAAAACGGAGTTCAAAGGACGGCAGGAGATTTTATAAAAACATAAGAACCCACGGTCCCCATCTGAACCAGAGCCCAAACTCCCTTGGTTCGTAGCGTCGTAGGATTAAGGATTGTCTCGCACTGCCTCGTCTTCGACCTAGGCTCGAATCTATTCATTCAGTTTGAACAGAACGATATTATATGAGAAATCCGAATATTAGATCAATTTACATAAATAAATATAATTTCGTCAATAACAAATGAGAAGCAGTACTTCGGTGCATTCACTGAATTCGTTTTCAACACATTTATCTATTTTTTTATTTGCTTATTGCAAAAATGTTAAAGAAGATGTCAGATATTAAATGTACGTAATGTTTAGAAAGTCAATTATTACTTTCTGGTGGTTAATGCCAGTACACATTTTGAAGAAAGGCCACCTCAAGGATGCCTTTTAATGCAATTCCCCTAATCTAATTTATGTTTCCATTTTGCTTCTCTTCTTGAAAAAATATTACAACGAATATCTGGAAAAAGATTATGTACACTCTGACTTTTACTACATTACCTGCTCACCACATTCATTGCATATCAAATTCATTTTCAGGTAACTATCTTACACCTCGCAAAAGTGTCTGCAAACCCTTACCTCTGCCTCTGTGTATCGCTTTCAAATAATCACCAATACCTATCAGATGTGTTTGAGAATAACTTTAACCTTTAATAACTAAAATCAAAGTAGTTTCGCTCATTTCGTAACACCAGTCATTGCCAAAATTTTTAACGAAAATTCGCTTTAAAATGAAGGCGTCTCTCTGTTGAATTTACGAAATAATAAAAAAAATAGTTTTTTATTTACTTAAATTCACTGTTGTTCAACATTTATGTTAATAAATTCAGACACGACGTGGGTTTCTGGAGACGAATTCCATTCTCTCTCACGCTACTATCCTTCCTCGCCAGCACAGTGCAACGTTATGTAATAGCTTTTTCTCGAAGATAAAGTATCTCTTTATTGTCTTGGTAAAAAAAGTTGACGTTTCTTAAAGCCCTAAAGTCGAGAATACGTCTTAACTGATCCTTGGCATACATTCTTAGGTTGGTTATTTGATTATACGTTGCCTTTTCCTGAACGCTGACACACGGATGCATGGTAGTGTCTCTGTCTAGCGAATAAAATAAAAAAGATACGCAAACATAAGTTTTGATTTTTAAATATAAGCGCAAAAATATTATTTCAATTATTTTAAGTATGCTGTCTTCATCTGCATTTTGTGAACGAATCTCAAATGGGAAGAAGAAAGACGTAGAGCTGATGCTAGTCTGATTCGGGGAAAACTATTAACTTACGTTAATTTTGACATGAGTTGTTCAGCCTTTTACGATTTTATAAAAGATAACAAAGCTTCACAAAAAGCTGCCAGAAGCTAAAAAGTACAATTTCATTAAGATGTAAATTATGAAATTCGTAAATATGATTTTTTTGCATATTGTAAAATTATATATTGAATCTAAGATAGTAGTGTGTGTACACTCACACACACACACACACACACACACACACACACACACACACACACACACACACACACACACACACACACTTATCAAGTGTCTTCCCTTATAAATGAACATAGTTGGCAACCCCACCATGCTATATAGTTAATATCTAAAATCGCCAACGTCGGGACACGAACTCAAGAACCTCCCACACAGCGACGCTCCAGAACCATCGCAGCCTGTGTAAGGTCTTTGGGCAAGAGCGCCTCCCTCCAGCCGTAAGGCCCAGTTTCCACGGGCCGGGGGGCCTTGGTCGAGGCGGGCCGGCTCGGCGGCTCGGCGCCCGCTTGCGAAAAGCCTCGGCGCTTTGTTTTGATCTGCATTAGGCGCAGCGCGGCGTGGCGGGCAACAGGTGAAGCGGCCGTTCACCCGTGTTTCGCCACGGGTGGTTGCCTCGCCGCAGACGGCCTTGCGATGGCCGGCGGCGCGGCCCCGGCTGCACGCGACCCCAGCGCTTTACGGCACCAGTGGGCTACTAGAGAACGATTTTCCTAAAGCCTGTTTTACACGGTCATGTTTTCATCATTTCCCGTCGGTACAGACAAGTTACTGAGCAAACTGGATGTAGTTTGCACGAAAAAATGATGCATGCTTCATTTTTCCGTACAGATTTCATCCAGTTTGACTACGGCGCCCCTAGTGCCACTTTATGGAACTTTCTTCGATTGCGTGCGTTCGCCGGACGGAGAGTATATACGCGGCAGCAGATGCCAGAATAATGCTAGCTGCCGCCGTAGCGATTATCGTTTTCCTTTCCATCTCGCAAATAAAACCACAATACCTCACTCGTCTTTCTACTCCTTACACTGCGAATTCGTAACTATGATAATTCTTATCGCTAATTTCATTTGTTTCCGTAAATTCGATGTTGAATTGTTAAACTTCCAGCGCTTTTTGCGGCGTTCGGAGGAAGTATTTTCATCATGATTACGTACAGACAACGTACAGAGCAGAAATGACCGTGTAAAACGGTGGAATCACGTTCATCCAGTTTCGGTACGCAAAGAACCGAACGTCCTTTTCCCATCCAGTTTCTATACAGAAAAATGATGAAAAAATGACCATGTAAAATAGGCTTAAGAATGAGCCAAAGAGACAGCTAGTGCTGGCAACATAACTGAAGGTTCTGTGGTCGTTGCGCCCTCGAACCCATTACACTCCCTTCCTGCATTCATTCGTTTGCCTTTAGCTAACTTGTAAATGGCTTCGACGCTTCCTTTCGTGATGTCCTCGTCCGACGAAAATGTACTGAAATTAGGAAGTGCAGTGCTATGTGCTCTTCTGTAAATATTATTTTTTCTATAAACATTACATTAAATTTACTTTTTGTGTGATAAATATTGTTTATTTCGAAACCGAGACGAATGCGAGATGCGTATCGGTGCAAGTGTTTCCGGCTTAAAATCATTTTTCTTTCGATTTACATTCGTGGCAGTTTTCTTTTACTGATTGTGAGAGCATGTTAAGAGATTTTCTACGTACGAAATTAAATTTAAATATTTCCCGGACTCGTGTACGTGCATATACCTCAGCGAAACTCTTAGACTTCTGCATAGGGATGTTTTCACAGGAGCCATTAGCACTTTACGAAGACTCGTGGCTGAATAGCTGTCGCGGCGGAAGGATACTTCTCTGAATTACATGCGATGTTCACTTGTTTAGCTAACTGTCACTTTGGCTTATTCTTAGCAAAATCCTTCTACATCGGCGGTAGCCAGTAAAAATTACGTGAGCAAAAATACGTCAAGATAAATTATATTTTTAAAAAATGACCACATTCTTTTTCAGCGACATACATTTTTCATTATTCTGTATAATCTGTTCTGTTGAGATCTGTGCTTAATCGCTCTCTCGTCGGCGCATCAGTCCTCTTACGAGACGGCAACGCCGAAGAAACCGCTGGCACACAGCAGCATCCACACAGTGTGCGTTCGTTGCGTGACTCACCCCCCCCTCCTACAGGTAAGAAAGGGCCAGCCAAGGGCTCCGGTTGCCGATTTCCCGACAGGTTTCTCGACACGCTCGGAGCAGTTCGGAGGCAGAGGGTAGGGTAAATTAGATGTGGAGGCAAAGGACAGGGTAAATTGGATATGCAAGATATTTACGTTTGGTGGTGAGTGTATATATACAATATATATTATATTAAGCGTGTTCTATGAGTTAAAATTGCAACATATTAAATACGTGATAGTATCAAAGTTAACTATTGTCAATTTGGTAAGATATTTTGAAAACGTCTCGCAGGAAACCTGGGGAAGTTTATCTCTTGACAATGAGTTTATTGTACAGCGTTTATTGAGAAACCTATTAATCGTTCATGTAACGATAAATTGTAAAAATGATTGTTTCATGAAATTATATATATATATATATATATATATATATATATATATAATATATATAAGATATTATTTCCAAAGTCAGAGGTAGCCCGGGCCATGAAAGCAAAATACGCCACTGCACGACATGGCAGATACAACTCATGAAGCCCTCCAACAATGCATCTGCAATAGGTATTGGGCTCAGGGCATCAACTGATGTCACTGCAGTCCCTCTAACCGGGAGGTCTTAGGTTCGAGTCCGGACAGTGACAGGATTTTCGACACTAGCTACATAGCTAGGTCGGATTCAGTCGCAGTCTGGAGAAGAATTCTAACGTCCGGCTGCACTGATCGGCAGTTTTCCGTGGTTTCTCCGATCAACATCAGGCGAATGTCGGAGCAGTACCCTAAAAACCTCGCGTCATCCACCCAGGAAAGAACATCGTCACCTACTTATAAAAACATGCACTACACTTACGGAATTAATGACCTCAATAGTAGTGCCCGGAATCACTAACAATCAATCTATAATAGGGGTTCTTGATGGGTATCAATCCTGAGGGTCGACGAAATTTAGAAGGGGGTCAATGATTATCAAGGGTTCTATTGCGAGTCAATCATTATTTTATCCATAGGAGTTAGTTAAATTATAACTAGGCATTCTCAACGATACTCTCATCACGGGATAAATTATTCCTCGCAAAAAAGGCCTGAGACTAAGGGATGAGAACACAAGCCGTCACTGCTTACAAATAACATACGGTATTTTAACACACGAATCAACACCCACAACCAGTCGTGTTAAAAAAAACGTGTAATACGGCGCAACGTAGCAGAACGTGGACAGGCTTGTGAAACAGGATGCGGGTCGGTTGCCACTCAAGATGCAACAGGATACTGCCAAGGTCACGTGTGGCCCCAAATCTCTAAACCACATGGAACTAGGGGTGCCACAGCACACAAACTCTCGTATTATTTATAACAGGTGTCTTAATATTGTATTAGTTGACGCCGCAAAAGAGTTCAAACGCAAGGTGTTTGGCCGGACTCAAAAACCTTAGCTTTCCCAAGGAGCACCTTAACCCACTAAGCTAGCATCATTGAAACTGAACACAAAGTACGGTTTCGCTTTTATATTTAAGAAAAAAGTCTCAAAGAAAATCGGACCCGTGCCATTAGCGTACTTAGCCCAATCAAAGCAAAAATATGAAGCCGTGAAAATGTTATTGTAGAGTCATGTAAAGTACCTCCAAAAAGTAAAATACCTGTTTTAAACCGCAACATCAACTAGATCGATTGGAGAATGTGAAATTTGCTGAAAACCAATATTTCGGTATCAAGGAACCCCAAAACGTAGATTCTGACAACACATGTATTAGACAAAGTTATTCAGTATATAGACATATAGATGAGTAAGAAAAATAACTTTTTCGGTATCAGTGATCCACAAAACGAATATTCTTACAAAAAATTATCACATTGTAGCAATTACAATTGCAACAACATATTTTATGTATAACATGCAATAGTATAAGAGAAAATAAAATTAATAAACAAGCTAAATTATTAATTAAGCTGTAATGCCGAAAATTATGACTATTTTCATTTAATATTCAAAATTTTCAATAATATTTTTAAAAAGGCTGATTGTTCTAATTCAAATTCCTAACTAACTTTTTATACTTTCCACACAAGAATTTTCTACTTCCACAGTAATATTGCTGCAGGGAAGTCAAAAGAACGGGAAGGAATATCTGAAAATAGCTTATTGTGCTAACATGGTGATAACAATTTATTTAAAAATAATTTTCTAACTCGTTGATAATGAAATCGACAGCATAAGATTTTATTCACCATCGAATTTTGAGAATTGATGCCTCTTAGAAAATTTTGCAAATCACAGCCTGGATAGTAATTCAAGCATCGGAAGTATGACAAGTTGATCTCCTTGTCACAAGAATAAGAGGTATTTCTAATTCAGACTTTCACACAAGTGAACTTTCACATAATCAAATCCATCGGTCACGTATCTAAGAAGGCAGAAGGTAACAGTTTCAATGAACAACACAACTAATATTCTTCGGTCCTTACAAAAACAATCCAGTCCAAAAGAGGTCAGGATATAAATAAATAAACTAAATGTGGACTTTATTAAGAGTAGAGTTGATCTTCCTACCACTTTCAAAATTCCCTACATTTCGTTGTGGCGCTGTACATTCATTGCCTGCAGTTTTGAACAATGCGAAACGCACTACCCTTTTCATTGAATTGTGGTTGAATCCGCAACGCGTGTTAGAGACGAATCAGAATTTCGGCCGCTGGTCAGTAAGAAAGTGCGCTTGTGGGTCTTTCGGCTGCACACGAGAGGACGCCGCCGCCGCCGCCGCCGCCGCCGCCGCCGCCGCCGCCCATGTTGTCGAGGGGCGGGGCGGAGGGGCAGCCCGCGTTGCCCCAGCCTGCCTCAATGGACTTTCTCTTTTTACAACTGGCTGTTGCGGCTGCTGCCGCCGCTGCGACGCCGACGGTACGCAACGGTCCAGCTCCGCTTCCAGCCTCCGCTACCCGCTCGACATGGTAACAGGCCCCGGTACCGGTGGCTCAGTGCTCAACTGATGTCACTGCAGTGCCACTGACCGGGAGGTCCTAGATTCGACTCCCGACGGTGGCAGGATATTCGACACTAGCTTTTCAGCTAGGTCGACTTCAGTCGCTGTCTGGAGGAGAATTCTATCAGACGGCTGCTCTGATCGGAAGTTTTCCGGGGTTTCTTCCATCAACATCAGGCGAATGCCGGAGTAGTACCCTAAAAACGGCCGCGGACCGCGCGCGATCTTTCGTTCCTCTTCCTTGTCCTATCCTCAACTCTGACACACACACGCTAAAATGCACTACACTTCCATACATGCCGGGAGACCGGTCGGCGACTTTGAACTTGTCCCGGCTGGGGTGGTGCCCCGCTGGTGAGAGATACCTAAAGGGACCAGTGACTTAAGTTCACTATAATCGAGGGTTCACTATATCCTAGTTCACTATAAACGGAGTCGACTGAATATGTAAAAAACTGAAAGAATGCACGTTAAGTTTTGTTAAAAGGAATATGAAGAGAAATAGAGATAACTTTTACGAAATCCTATGCGGAAGTATCTTTTCTCTTGTTTTGAAAGTCATGTGAACATAATTTAATTAAGATCGGAATAAAACTGTATATTTGCAAAAAATCAAACAAAAAACATTTTTCTTTATCTAAAATAAATGAATAATCTGAATAAGTTAGCTTAAGTTATGCTCTACAAAATACTAAAATTTGAATGAAAACCCAAACGAAATCGGTTTAGGCGTTCCAAAGATTGCCACTGACAGATACAAACATCCTAAAAACAATTGATGTGTTTTTTATATCACATGAGATTATTAAATGCATATGAGATTATTAAAAACCGGTTATTTTTAAATGACACACAGACACTCTGATGTGTGATAAACTGACAATATGAAACTAAGAGTAATCCCAATCCATCAATACTCAGAATCTACAGACATTCTACATCACTGAAATCTTGTATCAATTCTGTTCACTCGTATCCGAATACGGTTCACATTCGCCTGTTCTTTTCGGGCTATTTTGAAACCAGTTCGACATGTCGTGTGGCCGCTATCGCTAATTAATTCGGTATGTTAATAGTTGCCTACACCGCTCTGATCCCACAACCGTTTGTTGTTGAGAAACCGTTCGACTTTATTTTCGATTTAATACAAAACCTTCACTATTACGTAATTATGATTTGTTGGATCGCCTTTTTGATACTTTCTTGTTGTGTGTAATATGTACTCGTAACAACTCATGTCGTCTCCTATATTATTTCAGTAGTATGCGTACCTTTTGCGGCTCTCACACGCAACCAATCTTTATAAATGAGGTCTCTAAAGAAAGAGAATTTCACGGAGAGAAATGCATGTAAATATTTATGTCGAATGCAACCCGCAACGCTCGGTAGCATTTTAAAACATCTATATAACTCCTAAACGAAGCCAAGGGCCATAAAAACTAAAATTCTGAGGCACAGGTCTCAAAGAAACGTTTCTCACGCCGTAATCTGTAGAATGAGATCTTCTGGAACATTCTATTACATTTTTGCTGATCCAGCACTTCTCGATATTAGCACACTTGCTCAGAGACATGCAGAATATGCAAATAAATGAGAAATTAAACTAAGAACTTGGTATTCTACGCGATTGAATTACACGGCCGTACCTCTCTCTTCGGTAATAAAGTTAAAAAAGAATAGTTTGTGTTGACAAGGGTGTATTATTTTGTTATCAATTACAAGGAGATATATGGAACAAGTAACAGAGTATAAGATGGTCTTGAAGAAAAAGATATATTACAGATATATGGAAATAGAAAACTAGGGAAGAGGGTGGGTACATGCGAGAGTTCTTGCACGGAGTCGCTAGTACTTGCATATTCAGGTAGTGAACCCTTCTATCGAACCCTTCTCTCGAAGTCATTCCTCATGAACTTTTATTTCCATCCCTCGTCCCCTAAATAATTTAAAAAGAATTTGATATAGAATTATAATCGTATTATGTCACTAGAAGGTGCACTGTCCTTTCTATTTGCTAACGATCTGTCAGCGAGGTGCAAGTTCGATAGTTCAAAACCAGTTTCTTGTTTACGCCCGTTCTTGTGAAATAAGATTGTATATTTTACTGCTTGAGAAACACACATGCCGAACAGGTTCAAATAAACGTTAATGAGAGCATTTGGGGGGTTTCCGTACTCAGCCATACGCTAAGATTATCGTAAAGCAATTTTCACATTCCTGCGCTTGCATATCGATCGTGAGGTTACTCTTCGAAATCAGTTTAAAGATCGGTTCCCTCTCTAATAGGCTGCAAACACAGTTTCTCAAGGTACAATTTACAGGATAGTCAAATGAAAATCAAACTTGTAAAGAACTTCATTAGTTTTTCCTGAATGTTCTGACAACAACAAAGATGGTTTGGGTATTAAATGGGTTGCCACAGTAGTTATATGATACAAGCGCATGGCTCTAGTTTAACAAACACTAACACAATGCACCAGACCACATTTGATTTTTCATTACAGCTGTACGAGTAGACTAGTGCATTTTGATAAGGAGAGATATCGATAACACAGGCTCCTTAATCAGGTCAGATGAGAAAAAAAGACGGAACCTGCGGTGAGGCAATGCTCAACAACAATGTACTTGTTAACAGAGGAGGCCAAAAATGATTGTCTTCTAATTGGTATTATTATTCATATTGTGGAATCGTTCACATATTAACGACAATCAACACAAATCATTTTTAGGTTACATACGTTTATTATCATAGAACCACGACTTTTCGCGACCCAATTGGCCGCATCTTCAGATATACTTTAATTAGAAATGTTTCCTTATTAAATACAATAAAATTAGATAAAGTTAATAAAGTGAAAAAATTAAAAATATGATAAACTATAAGGACGAAGCAGAGGTCATATCTGAGACAAATAAACCTCCTCCCTTCACTCCCCCCCCATCACCCACTAGACTGTGTTTTGTTATTTAAGGTCGCATTAACATCTAGGTCATTAGCGACCACTATTGGCACTAAAATTGTGGTAACTAAGAAGGTGAAACGAAATGGTGATGATAAGAGGTGAAAGGATGAACACAAATACAACCATGTTCAAGGCGGGACTGGAACCCGCGACCCTTCGGTCCGAGATCACTACGACACTACTGCCTTAGCGATCTCGGCCACCGGGCCGACAGACGGTTTTTATTATCATTTGAATTTTCGATGAAGTGGTTGTGAGTCAAATGGATTAATTACTCTCTCATCCATTTCATGTTGTTTTTATTTTTATTTCATGATGCCTGACTATTTTTAAATGTATCTAAGTTTATTGCATATCGCTTAATGATTGTCTGTATAATGTTTCTTGATATAAGTTTCCAAATTAATTTTTAGACAATCAGAATTTCTTTTTTTGTTTTATTTCACAACGTTTCGTTTTCTTCTCCGAAACGTTGTGAAATAAAACAAAAATAGAAATTCTGATTGTCCAAAAATTAATTTGGAAACTTACATCAAGGAAGTATGTAAGTTTGATTTAATGTCTCCTTTATTTGTCTCAGGTAAGACCTTTGCTTTGCACTTATAGAATTTAAAATATTCCATACCATTAGAGTATTTGTTTTTTCACATCAGACTTTTTATTTTTTCACCTTATTAACTTTATTAAATTTTATAATTTTATTGTATTTAAGAAAAAACATTTCTAATTACAGTACAATTGAAGATGCGCCCAATTGGTTCGCAAAATATCGTGGTTCTATGGTAATAAACTTATGTAACCTAAAAATGATTTGTGTTCATTGTTATTACCACAGTATGAATAATAATATACTTGCTTCTAGAGATATATAAGGACTTTCAAAGCAAATCAATACTTCCATTACACTCCTGGGAGTGTGTGCAGAAAACTAATATATTAGTTCTCGTATGATGTTCCAAGAATTGCAAAATACAAATTAATGTTTTCGTTTGACTGACATCTTGTATTTTATGAGTACAAATACGCTCGTGTTTGCGCAGTTCACGAGCGGTTCTACGCTAATGTCCGTTAAAAGTAGCAGCAGTGGCGTAGCGACGGTGTCAACCGCCTGAGGAGGAGGAAAATTTTGCCGCTCCCTTATTGAGCTATTTCAATTTAAAAGACTAAAATATACAATATTGAACAACGTAGTAGATAATCAAACATACAATTATATAATTGAAAAACGAAAATAAAACATATGATAATGGTCGAAAGTATACGTACACGAACAATACATTTTTCTTCAAAATCAAGAATTTAACAATCGCTACACGTACTTACTTATGAGCTCTAAAATTAAAATTCGGAAAGCGCATACATATACACGATTAAGTTCATGAATATTAGAGAACTGATGATCCATCAATGAAACTTTCTTTGAATTGTCAAAGCGTCACTCACGGACTTCCCTGAAGGGACTTTTACGTACTGTAATCTAATTTTCAAGTTATTATACAATATTGAACATTATTCTTTACATGATAGAAGTCATTCTCGCTCAATAGTAGTGATAAACAATCGAAGCACAAAATAAAATAGGGTAATTCCTACAAGTCAGTACAGACGGCGGGGGCCAGTCACTACAATGAGCAAGATATTATTTTACGTTAATTTAAAGAAGTCGTCACAGAAAAAGTAATGAAAGATTCCGTGCCTATTTCAATCGGTCCAAATCGCCGGTGCGACAAAAATATGAAATGAATTGGTTCAATTTTTTACAAGATATAATTATTATTTATTGTGAAATTTTGCCGCCCCCTAAAAATGCCGTCCGGGGCGGGCCGCGCCTGTCGACCCCACTACGGTACGCCACTGAGTAGAAGGCCGTTTTATGCTGAGCTTCTCGTGAGGACGATGAAGTGTAGAACGCACAATGGGCAGTAAAACAAAGGACCTTCAGAGGTTTTATCGTTCTGCCGTAAAGGAAGGAAATTATGCGAGTGAGTCATCTATCTACCAGCAGCAGCAATAAATAAATGAATAAAAGCAGACGCTTTGCCTCTGTGTGCAGAAAGTAGTTTATTAGAGTGTTGGGATAGGTCGGCCTCGACCTTGTAAGACAAGGCATAACTCATTCTAATGTTAGCCATTGATCTTTTTGTTTAGGAGCAGCTAAGTGCAGAGATTAAAAGCCGCGGCTCTCTCTATGTGAGAGTGGATTTGTAACCCCCCGCGAAGAAAGAGTTTCCACAGCAGATTTCCTGTGATACCAGTTTCAGAATTGAAGGTATGAAAAACATGTTCCTTTTAAGCAGTCGCCTTTTGAAATTGAAAGGATGGGTCGTATTTTACTTTAATTTACCAGAAGAAAGGAAGTCGTATTTCACTTTAATAACTGTCTTTGACAGAATCGTTTATCACAATAATACGTGTGTGTTTACAGTGGTGTATTAAATTCTTCTTTTAGGTACACTGTAACATTTTAGAATTTTGAAGTAGCCTTTGCGTAACTAGTGGTGTGACACGCCTTTCAAATTAAAGCTGTGCTGGGAAACCTGGTTCGCGGCAGTTTATCAAAATCCACAGCAGGCTGCCATAGAATTTAACTGATGTCACTGGCATTCATTCTACATCTCCTGGCCTTGCAATTTTCTGCATCACTCTGGCCATGCAATTTTCTTAACCTCCCATTCCTAACACATGTTGAGATTCTGGCGATCCACAGTCGTTAAATCGCGTTGTTTCTCAAATCGATGAAGAGATTTTCTACTTATTAATAAATTTAGAATGTGAAAGTTAAAGAATATGACAGAAATTAAATTTAAAAAGGGAAGTAAAATCAACATCATAATGTAAAACAGCAGTTAAAATAAAAATAAAAATATAATTTCAAGTATTTACCCTTATGGATGAGTCATTTTTTTACGTCGTATATTTTTTGTAAAATAATCTTTAGGGATAGGTTTAAATTAAAAATCAATTTTGAAATAAGCTGAAAGAAAAGCACCGCCATGTTCTTCTAAATTAGATTAACAGGTCTTTCTAGTATATGTTCAGAAACGCTTATTTGGTACATACATATCAGTTTCTTGACGATTTCCCTAAATCTATAACGTTCAGAAATTTGTGCTTACAGTGAGTCGAAGCTCTCAGAATACTTGTTAATATTGCTGAGAATATCTACTTTTTTATATACCAATGAAGAAAAAAAACTTGTAAACTGACGGAATTGGGCTATAAAATATGACAGTTCTATAACGCGGTTCGATCGCGCCCGATTTTAAGCCGTCGGGACTTTAGCCCGCCAGTCGGCCGTCAGAACTGCAGTGCACACGCTGTTAACAAATAACACTAATGTTTACAACTACGTTTCGAGTCTGGAATAAGTTGCGCTGATATACAAGCTGCCACAAAATCGAAAAATTACAAAAATCTTTCCAGGGAATCTACTATATGAAAACGATAAAGGAATATACAAAATGCCTTGCTAATATTTTGAGTTTCTGTTTCTGACGACTGTTTCTGTATTCTGAGTTTCTGTATTCTGAGTTTCTGACGACTAAGCACGTTTTAGGAATTCATTTAAATCGCACAACACTCGACAGTGTTATTAGAAGCACACACGCGTCTGTGATTTCTGAAAATTCTGACTGGGAAATATTTTTTACCATCATGAACGTCGTGTGTAATCACCTAATGAGCAAACCCCATGATTCTGACAATGAGCAGAGGCGAAAGAAAGAAAGAAAGAAAGAGAAAAGAAAAAAGAAAGAAAGAAAGAAAGAAAGAAAGAGGCTTGAAGTACAAGCATAGACTAAAAAGGTTCTTTTCTCTATTGCACAAGTGCTAAGGTATTTGCAGGAAATGCCCGAGCAGTTCCACGCGGAGGAAACAAACGCTGTATGAATCCATTCTTCTGTGAAACCAGGCCCGCCCCGGCCTCCTGTGAATGGCTCTTCGGTTGGTGACTGGGCGTGTTTGCCCAGACGAGAGTAAGCAACGGCCGTGGCGTACGTTTTCTCCGCCGCCCTCCGAACGCTGCCATCTGCCGGGCGATGTTTGTCCACGACCTCCGCGTCTCAGAGCCTTCACGTGCAGGAGACGCCGCCACGCGGAAGGAGAGCGACAGTGACAGGCGGTGAGACGCGAGTGGTCAGCGGTCAATGGCGAGTGGCGAGTGGCGAGTGGCGAGTGGCGAGCGTTGAGCGAGTGTTCCGAAAGCTGAGTGTCGTATCGAGAGACTTAGCGACGAGTGAACGATTAAACGAAAAAGAGAAAAGGCGTGAGAGGCAGCATCTTTGTATTACTCGTCCCAGTTAGTAATAATTAGCGAAGTGGATTTTGATGACCTAAAACATCGCCCAAAAGATCAATAAAATTATCTGAAAATACTTTAAAATGCCCTAAAACCACAGAAAAATGACGTAAAAAATCTTATCAAAACCATTTCAGATGAACAATTCAAGCTCGTTACTGACACAATCAAGGCTTCTTCCATTCATTTGAGTGAGTTCAACTAGCAAACTTTTCGTTTAGACTGTTTTTTTGCCAGGAAACATATGTTTTTAGTTATCCCGAAATCGGCCGAACCGGCTACGGCGCTGATATACGTCACAAGAATGACATACAACGGATGTCAAAACAATTTCTGAGCAAACAAACACAACAGGCTACTGTGAAGAACATTTGTTACATTTTGTAAATATTACTTGAAGCAAGTACCATTAAAAGTGACATTAAAATCGATGAAATCAACAAAAATGCATTAAAAATGACGGAAAAAGGTAAAAATGACTTATTAGTCGAAATCCACCGTAAATACAAAATAATGACCTATAAAAATGGGTCATTTAACATAAAATGAATTTCCCTACTAAACAGTATTGTTCTAAAATGAAAAGAAAAAATGACATTCCATTAAAATCCGCCCCCTAGTAATAATAGTCTGTAAAAATACTGTCCTCTGATGAAACTTGTTCCAATAAAGCAGTAAAAATGTATGAAATCTATTATCTACCTTCGTTCAATTATGCGTAGGCAATTATGCATCAACTGATGTCACTGCAGCGTCTCTGACCGGGAGGTCGTAGGTTCGAATCCTGACGGCGGCAGGATTTTCGACACTAGCTATTCAGCTAGGTCGAATTCAGTCGCTGTCTGGAGGAGAATTCTAGCGGCCGGCTGCTCTGATCGGTAGTTTTCCGTGGTTTCTCCGATCAACACCAGGCGAATGCCGGAGCAGTGCCCTACGGCCACGGACCGCGCGTGGTCTGTCCTTCCTCTTCCTTGTCCTATCCTCTCCCCTTACACACACTTACACTAACATGCACTACACTACCACATATCCGGGAGACCGGTCGGGAGCTTAGAGCTTGTCCCGGCTGGGGCGGTGCCCCGCTGGTGGGAGAGTCCTGGTTAGGGGGAAACCCCACTAGCCGACGGTAGGTCGGCGCCGAATCTCGCCATCCAGCGGGGAATAATCACCGCCATCTCACGAGAAAAACATGCACTACACTTACGGGACTAATGACCAAAGCTGTTGACGCGCCCGGAAACACGAAAAAATCAATCAATGGAGTGTATTGAGACTTGAGTGTTTCGTATGTCTGACTGTCATTGTTAGCTTCCACATCATCATGAATCCTTCTGAACCATCATTCACCTCATTATCATTCACCACTCATCTTCATTCCCGCGATATAGTGAAAGGCAACCATTGCTGTCATCTGCCTAGGAGAGGGACGTCATAACTATTCACTCTTCCCTACGCTCAATAAATTGGACATTCATCACATATCGACTCATTCATCAAAAAGTGACACATCTAAAATGTGTAAGCGCTTTTTTTTAAAAAAATGTGTATGCAAAATGCATCGTCCGGTGCTTTGTTGTCATTTATCTCAAATTTAGTGCTAAGTTTGTAGAGACCGACAGACACCTTTATTTTATTCAATTGCTTAAAAATTGTCATCCCTTGCTCTTCCTTTTTCCATCCAATTTCCCTTTTAATTTACATCATTTTTAATCGATATAATTAATTGAATCGATATATTTATCTTAAAGAGATCAGGAGATAGATTAAGCTCAACGTCTTGTTCTGCTGCACAACACAACGCTTAAGGCTTAAGACGTTCATTTTATGCGAAAATGTTTAATCTTTTTACCCGCAAAGGAATAGAAGGCTATTGATATTGAGTACTTTCTGTGAATGATGATTTCTTTATTGCCCTTGATGATTCTGGTCATAACACTTTCTCAATAATGTTGTTGTCTTAGGAAACTCATTCTTATTCTCACCAACTCTCTCATTCTCTCTGGACTTGATCAATGAACTGTCAATAAATGCATCAGCGGAATGCAACCTAACCAGTTTCCCGTCAAAGTCTCAAAACAAACAAAATGCAGGCCGCTGTGGGCAGTTGCTAATTGGAGATCTGGGGCGAATGCTTTCTTTCTTTTTCGGAAACGTTCTAGCATCGAGGCAAGTGCATCCTGCTCAGCCTTAGGCGAAGCGGCTGCCAGGCGACACTCCAAACCTGCACGAAACGTGCTTGCAACACGTGGCCCGAATTGTACCAGGCATAAACGTTACGATATTTAGTACCCGAAATGGAAGGAACACCTTTACGCACATTCATTTTTTCTATAATTCATTCCGTGACATAAATACTGAGAAAGGCATGATCTTGGCTGTCCGGGTGACGCCGCGTCGAAGGCTGTGTTGCCAACGTTTCGACCATCATTTCGTGGTCTTTCTCAGGGCTGGTCTACTGCCGGAGTCATGTGATTTTTTTTTTTTTTGATTTTTTTTAGGCAGACCCACCCGGAAGACCACGAAATGATGGTCGAAACGTTGGCAACGCAGCCTTCGACGCGGCATCACCCGGACACTCAAGATCATTCACATGACTCCGACCACGGAAGCCTACAATTTCACTGAGAAAAGCAATTCATTTATGATGTGTGGAAGACGGTAAAGCTACAAAAATAACAACCGTTCTTGCGAAATAGCTTTCCCGCTTAGTGGGTTGGCCAAAGCGATCAATACCACACCTTTTGCTTCTCGAGACTTAGATAGATGGGAGCACTTCGGGTGATGCAATGCCAAGTTTCGAGATCATGTAAGTTCATGCTGTAATAGTTGGGCGTTGGTTTTTTTGTAGGAATAATCTCATAGGAGGTGGCGAGTGCTTCGGGCGATGGTGTTGTGAGATTTCACATAATGCAAATTCAACCACTAATATTACATGAATTATATGACAGGAATACTGGAATATTACGAATTATATTATGTTCTTTCGCACGACAGCTCTTTATGACCCAAGGCCTACCAATTACGTATTATATTGTGTTCGCGAACTTCGGTATTTATTTTGATCTTAAATAGATTTCTTCCGGTGACATAGGTATCGCAGCCTTAAATGGAAAATAAAATAGAAGCCTATGTCAGTTGTGATGTAGAAATTTTTATTTTGACAGTATAACTGATTCTTTCTAGTAATTTATATTTTTTAAAATATTTAAGGATAATTAGTAAGTTATCGAAAACTACTACAGAAGAATATACGGAAGTGAGAAATATAGGATTTTGTTTAAATTTGAAACACATTACGCAGCAAATATACAATGAAGTTAGAAACATTTCTGATATAAACTGTTAAATTTTGGGAAATTAAAAGCAATAAAGTACTCTAAATGTTAGGAAGTTACTTTTATTATTTTATAATTTTTATTTATAAATTTCAAATTATGACTATGACTTCAAACTTCTATAGATATTTGGTCAATCGCGTCGATGGAAATGGCAACGTACCGGAAATGTCACATTTCCGGTGTGTTGTGCGTTTTCTCAAAACATGTGCGTTTAGTGTGTAATTTCCAAACGCAATTTAAACGTATATCCATATCGAGAGAACCGTCGTCATAAACGCAAATACACCTCACAGTACTTTGGTGTGTGAAGCAGTAATTGTGTTTGGTTGCGTATATTTTTACTGCAACGACCGTTCAAATGAAGTGGTAAACCGATGAAAGTCGGCGAGCAGTTTTTCTGCGCTGTGTGCGTTCAGAGCCCATAAATTCGGCTTGATCGCTGGGTCTCATGCCTACGAGTTCCTCTGGTCTTCTGGAAAGCCGTCCGAAATTTTCGGTGGAACGGAGTCTCGGAAGCCCTCGCGAAGACACTTTCTCCGAGCGTGCCACTTCGGCGTGGGCCGGCTTGCCGCCCGCCGCTGCAGGCACGCCGCCTAGCGGGGCGAGCACAGTCGGCCGTGGGAGCGCCTGGCCTTCAGACCCGGCCTTTACGTCTCGTCCTCGTGTTCGTCATCATCGCCTTCGTTTTTGTCGCCCTCGTCTTTGTCGTCGTCGTCTTTGTCGCCCTCGTCTTTGTCGCCCTCGTCTTTGTCGCCCTCGTCTTTGTCGCCCTCGTCTTTGTCGCCCTCGTCTCTGTCGCCCTCGTCTCTGTCGCCCTCGTCTCTGTCGCCCTCGTCTCTGTCGCCCTCGTCACTGACGCCTTCGCTCTGTCGCCCTCGTCTTTGTCGCCCTCGTCTTTGTCATCTTCAACTTTGTCGTTCTCGACTTTGTCGTTTTTGTCTCCTTCGACTTTGTCGTCTTTGTCGTCCTCGTCTTTGTCACCTCCGACTTTATTGTTCTCGACTTTATCGCCTTTGTCGCCCTCGCCTTTGTCACCTTCGACTTTGTTATTCTCGACTTTGTCGTCTTTGTAGTCTTCGCCTTCATTGTCTTCGCCTCTGTCGTCTTTGTCCGTCGACTTCCACTTTGTCTTCTTCGTTTTCTTCGTTCCTTCGTCTTTATCGCCTTTGTCTTTATCGTCTTCGTCATCTTCTGGCGTCTTCGATTCTTGTCACCCTCGTCTTTGTCGTCTTCGTCTTCATAGTCTTCGTCCTTATCACCATCGTCCTCGTCGTCTTCGCCTTCGTCCTCGCCGTTTTCATTGCCTTCATCTTCATTGATCTAGTCTTCAACATCTTCGACATCATCATCATCTTTTTACCTCCAATTTCATTTTCCTTGTCTTCATCTTCTTCATCAGATATGTAGCTAGTGTCGACAATATTCCATTGTCGGCACTGGAATCCAACATTTGTTGTCTACACATACAGTTCTTATTCTTAAATTAGTAGGCCAATAAGCGACCAATCATTCGCCATTCCACATTCCTTTGCTGCTTCCTTAAGCGTTTTTCATTCGGTCGCCTCTCGATTGCTTTAGGTTCGTTCTTAGGCGGCGCTCACTCCCACCATGTGAAATGAAGACAATGATTTCAGACAATATTGTAAAATCAATACGAAACACATTATTCATATTACAAATATGATTAAACAATTGGAAATATATAGAGCAATAAACGATTTCAAAAGCAGGAAATCAAATTGAAAGCACTAAAAAACTTGGTTTGTACTGTGTGTAACCACATAACTGCTAATGCAAATGGCGCGTTATCCATTTTTCATCTCTCAAGGAAGTACTCACTCCTCGTGTTTTCACGTAGACATCTATAAGTATTCATTCATTTTAATAAATGATTTATTCTTTACCTCTCGGCTGTTAATTCTGCCGTTTCCTCTTTTTTCAAGAAATTTCCATTATCTACCCTTAACCTAAAAACATTCAGAATTTAAGAAAGGCATTGCAAATAACATGTACAACGCTCTGGAATATTAAATATTGCCGAAAAGTGATAATACAAAAGATGGTGACCTACCAACCTAGTCGTATGAATCGGCATTAGGTCAGTTGCCAAGAAAGTAAACAACTTGAGGCCAAATTGCTTCTAAGCTTTTTCAGTTCTACAATTTCTAAAAACGCAAAGCAAATAAATGTTCAAACAAAATATAGGTTTGTTTATCTTAAACCAGATTGATCTGAAATAAAATCTCTTCTTCTTCTTCTTCTTCTTCTTCTTCTTCTTATTATTATTATTATTATTATTATTATTATTATTATTATTTATTTTTTCACAGCTTTCTGGTACATGTTTGAGGAGTCATACAGATATTTCTATCAAAGCATGATTTCCTTAGTACATTACTTTTAACAAAAATTTATTTCTTTTAAGAACTTATTAGAAGGTGAACATTTCTACACATATAAATTTAAACACTTAGTTTATAAATTAAAAAGTATATAATTCTTTAACACAAATTTATTTAGGAACCCATAAATCTTCTGACTAAAGAACACGTGCTCAGGATCACAGCTTTCTGTAGATTATTATTATTATTATTATTATTATTATTATTATTATTATTATTATTATTATTATTATTATTATTATTATTATTATATTAAAAGCCAATTTATTGGTTACGTCAGAATAGAATTTCTGAATATTACACGATAGTTTCAGATCTCAATTTCTCTCTTCTTGACTGCGGTGCGCTGAAGTGTAATATCCTGAAATGTTTCTTACATTTTATTTATTTATATTACCTGTTTCCTAAGCGCACAGAAATTGAAAGTAAACTATCCAGCTTCTAGCCATATCCGAAGGATCTAAGGCTTCATTAGATACTTTGAATCTCATAAAAAGTCAGAAAAACAATAGAGGGTTTCCGTTTGGACTGAAAAATGAAAATATTTCGTTGTGTCGCTCTCATACTGCGCGTACGGGCTGAATCATCATTCTCACTGCATCACTGCTTGCGACACAGCTGTTGTCATGTAAGAGCAAGGACGCAACGACCCGCCTTCAAATATTTGCTACCCACGTGATGTGTGACGAAACAGCATTTTTTGTATTCTTGATATGTAAAAAACAGTTATACTATTTATATTTTCTATGTTGTTGCAGTATTCGTTCAGCCTTTCGTTAAAATATTATTTTATTGCAGTGTTATACGACAATATTTTATTTGTGATTGAGTAGAATTGCTGTAGGCCATAAATATATAAATGGATGTTGGTATGTATACGAGCGGTTAACTCCGGCAATGTGTGACTGATCTCCATGAAAGTTGGCATATCTACGTGTTTTTTTTTTACCCAGAAGGTTTATGTGCTGTTAATTTTGTTGTAATTCCACTAGACAGCACTGTATAACAAAACTAAATATTCATGTCACATGCAACACGCAACATTTGGCAGCATTTTTGGATCTATATTGTTAAATAATTCCTAAACGAAGCATTTAAGGGCATTAAAAAGTAAGATTTCGAGGCCAAATGGCCCAAAGAAACGTTTCTCACACCGTAATCTACAGAATGAGATCTTCTTGAGCATTCTATTACATTTTCGCTGGTCCGGCTTTTCTGTATATTACCCCACCTACTCAGAGAGAGAGAGAGAGAGAGAGAGAGAGTCTGTCAGACTGAGACAGGGACTGACAGGGACGGAGAGACGATAAGAGAAAGGGAGAGGGAAGGAGAATGAAGGACACACACATATTATATATATATGTGTGTGTGTAGTGTGTGTGTGTAGTGTGTGTAGTGTGTGTGTGTGTGTGTAGTGTGTGTGTGTGTGTGTGTGTAGTGTGTGTGTGTGTAGTGTGTGTGTGTGTAGTGTGTGTGTGTGTAGTGTGTGTGTGTGTGTGTGTGTAGTGTGTGTGTGTGAGTGTGCGTGAGCGTATTTTCTCCAGAGATGGTTTGTAAAAAAAAGTTCATCCTTGTGTCTAGTCCAAATGAACATGTGACTTAGCAGAAAAGTGTCTATTAACACGTTGCAAAACCCCTTCGTCATCTTTCCAGACAGCCATGTGTTCGAAAATATTTGGTGGGACCGTTATTCCTTTTTCTTTGCCATAGTGAAACTCTTTATTTGAATATCTTTTGGTAGAACTTGGTTCAATTAACATGAGTTCTCTACAAGATAACCGCAGATCTTCGCAGATTAACTTAATGAGCAATGTCGGATAATCAAAATGAGTAGGGGGCGGATTTTGATGACCAAAAACATATTAATAAAATTCTCTTAAAATACTTTTAAAATGCCCTAAAACCAAAGAAAAGTGACGTAAAAAATATCAAAACCAGTTCGAATGAACAACTCAAGCTAGTGGATACGTTACTGATGTAATCAAGGCTTCTTCCACTCGTTCGAGTGAACTCAGCTTGCAAACTTTGGTTTGGACTGTTCTTTACCAGGAAATCTCTGCCTTTAGTTATCCCGAAATCTGCCGAACCGGTAATGGCGCTGATATACGTCACAAGAATTACATACAACGGCTGTCAAAACAATTTATGAGCAAACAAATCGAATAGGCTACTGAGTAATGCGAAGAACATTTGTTGCAACTCGTAAATATAATTTTAAGCCAGTACCATTAAAAATGACATTAAAATCGATGAAATCAGCAAAAAATGGATTAAAATAACGGGTAAAGGTAAAAAATGGCTTATTAGTCGAAATCAACAAAAAATGCAAAGAATGACCTATAAAAATGGGTCATTTCATTTCGTCACAACATAAAATGAATTTCTACACTAAACAGCATTGTTCTAAAGTGAAAAGAAAAAATGACATTTCATTAAAATCCGCCACCTAGTAATGAGTTTGTAATGGGCGCTTGGTCGTGGATCATTAATAACTTGCAATCTCTCGACCACTCTAAACCACTTTTAGCATCTGCGCCAACCCTACTCGAGCTGCGCTTGCGCAGATGCTCGAAATAGCTACCGATTGCTGCAAAATGTCCCTGTCGTTTTAAAAGTAAAAGCATTTTGATTTTCATAATAATTTCGATTGAACAGGATTTGAACCACTTGATACATCATGTATGACTTACTGTGCGTGGCTAAACATTAATTTGTTAAGCGTTTTGACTAATCTATTGAGACGCTAATTATGAATATTTTTTCTTCAGGTTCGAACGGTTCATAAGAATGAATTTATTCAATACACAATTTTTGTCAGTACAACTACCATCTGGAAATACGGAAATCGGTTCCGTGTATTTCTCACAAACATTTATGAAGTATGTGCAATACTAATCTAATATTTTGCCTTTCTTTTCCACAGAATGAGAATGTGTCGCTTTCACCTATTTCTTTGTTTCTTTCTTTTAACCCAAAAGGAAACCATTGAAAAGGTAGAAATTTTCTCCGCACAAAACGCGGATGTTTGTTCTGCCAGAGTTTGGAGAAGACTTTGCGGCTTCTGTTCTTATTCGTAAGTCGCAAAGCTTCGCGCATTTTCTGGACTAAAGTGCAGAATGTTGAAGAACCAAATGAGTAAATACGTGAATTGCAGAAAGTCCGCGTTTTGAGGACCTGCGATCATCTGAAGAAAAGTGCATTTCGCATTCATAAGAAAATATAAAATTATGTCAATCAGGATAATATTTTTCTTCGCGAAACCTTTACATAGTAACGCACTCAACACTATTCTTTTACGAATGAGTAATGAATTCTTGTATCTTCCAACTGCAAAGACGTTTTCTCAAATTGCATAACACGCAAGTACTTAAGACAAGAATATTTTATTCTGAATTTTCATTATCTACATATATCGGCCTTCGAAAAGAATTATTCTGTGTGAACAGAACTTGAGGCGTATATATAAATGAGACACTATCTCCCTTTGTCCCAAGTTCACACAGATGAGACACCATCTCAGTTTGTCCCAAGTTCACACAGAATTATAAGAAATCTAGCCGAATAAGGACGCGAAGAGTGTCTCCAAACCAAATTGGTAATAGCGAAACTCGTATGAAAGAGAATAAAAAAAGCCCAAGATGCCCAAAAACCACGCTCTAGGGCAATCTGTTGCAGAACAATAAGAAACGTGCTTTTCAGGGGGTTTTTTTCAGCTACAATTGCATGTTTCAGTCTGAGGAACAACATTGCAGGGACGAGAAAAATAGTTGAATTTGAAGACATTTTTGTCTACCAATTTTGGCGCCAAATTCAAATAGAAAAAATTAATAATTTTTTTAAAATTGATTTTCGACTTCATAACGTTAGAGTACTTTCTCAGTTTTTTCCCTATAATGTATCTCATAAATTTTTCTAACATATATTTTTTCAGATTTTTAAACAACATGGATTATAGTGAAAAATTAAAACAAATTTTATCAGTTAAAAATTTGAAATTTGCGTCAAAATGGTATTGAAATCCCCCCCCCCCCCAATTTTGAGGTTTAGGAGCTAGCGATGGTCAAAGACAGATTGACATACAGACAGGCAGACGTTTAGCCGTCAGTTAATTTTTCGGCATCGTGGATTCTGACAACACAACGTGTTAGTTTTAGTAATTTACTGCAGATAGAAACAAGAGTTATTCTCCTTTACAAACCACTACACAATCAGTTTTTCTGTCGAAAAATCGGCCATTTTTTCCGCGCATTACTTTCTCCTTACTTCGAAAACACGTAAAGGCGAGAAATCTAAAACTGATGAAATATTCCAACATATCTCATTTGCGACGATCCAGGGTGCGAGCGTGTTGACGGTTGTGGATTTGGCCTCAATTGGTTTGGGTCCCCATTCTCTTGATATACTGATCATATGCGAATTTGTGTCCTCTGTCAGGATTCGGTGGACGACACCTGTGATAGGTTTCAGGAGAATAGAGGGAGAACGATTCAAGGTCGTGCCTGACCACTTCCTCTTCTATCAGTGCAAAGACGTCGAGATGTAGTACACGTCAAATATCATCCTATCTACACCCGCGGAGGGAAAGAAACTTCATTCATAAAACATATTAAATAGGCTGATAATATAAAATAAATGAAATCGATTTGAAAGTTCCAAAGAAATTATACTAAGTTTTGGATTCAGAAAGGCTAATTTTACTGGCGGGACAGCTTTCTTGCGAACGTTTTTTAATAAAACTTAGATAATTGATTTTTAATTGACTTGAACATAAAGTTCTGTGAATTTTGATAAATTATCTTGAACTCAAACAAATTGCCTTGTTTATTACGCATACGTGGACTGTACCAAAGGTTTCTTACTTAATAGGGTGACAGAATTCTCTCACGTAGAAAAAAATAAAAACAAACACACATTTTTTTCCTCGTGAAAGTCGTTAGATACGAAGAACAAGGTCAAGGCTAGCGCGAGGTTTAGAAGGTTGGGAAAGACCGAATTAGGATTAGTCACTTGGCCACGGAGGCGCTGAAGCAATAATAAGACCCTTAATGCTCTGTGCTTGCCCAGTATGGATTAATGAAGCAAAAACCAATATTCATAAAATACAGGTCATACAGAATAAATTCCTACGAACAATTGCCAATGCACCCTGGTTCTTCACAAACAACACCATAAAGAAATGCAAGCAAAACCTCTTTCACCACATCACTGGGTTATCCCACAATTTTTATTATGATATGTCATCAGTTCCACAACAGTCCGAGTACAATCTAGGCAAATCACCTAGAAGCACCACCAGAATAAAAAAATAGATTTTCCAAACGTGTTTTTACATACAATTTGCAAATCTGGATGATTCTTTATGAGGTGGGTTTCTTACCCCCCCCCCCCCACATACACACACAAACCAAAAAAATAAATGTAAAGTAGTAATAGTTTAGTATTTTAAAATAGATAATAACCATCAAAAAACATATGAAACAGTTTGCAAAGTTAAACTGAACCACGTGAAAGTACTCTAATTTTCGAAAACTTTACATGAACTTATTTCAAAGTCTGTATTTACGTAACAGCTTTCACGTTAAGGGAAAAAACTCTATCTTTGTAATAGTTGTAGAAAGATGCCAAAGAATTTTGAATTTTTGCAATTTTCGAAAAATCAGAGTTATTAACAAACATGAGACTTTTACCATTCTCTTAAACATTCTTTACACTATCCAACAAAAAGATTAATCAAAAATGATGGAACCATTTTTTTTTTGAAAATTTGGAAAATATCCTAGCGGTTTTATGTAAATTACCCCCGTAAAATTACAATATCGATATCAAATTCAAGGGGCCGCGACATCAGTCAGATCGATTGAGGAATATCAGTATTGGAGAAAACCGGCTGAACGGATTAGCCATTAGTGTTGTTCACACATGGACAGACAGACGTTTTGTGTCATTCGACTTCCTGTTATGAAGGACCTACAAAACATGGATTCAGGCTACAGCACGTGTTAGAGGACGTTGAAAAAATTCACCATTGTTCGCGCAGCATTACATAACTTTAGCAACTGGAATTATCCACTTTTTTGATACCTGGGTATTAAATCAGAGTTTTTCTGCCAGAAATTCACCATTTTTCGCGCAGCATTACATAACGTTCTCTCTACTCCTTAGCAAGAAAGTAAACATGTGAAAAACAAACAAATGTGATGGGAGGCGCTGATGTCGAGGGCAGTGGCATAACATGGGCGTCAGCCGCACGGGGCGGAGGCAAATTACGCCGCCCCCTTATTTAGGTATTTCTCTTTAAAAGACTGAAATATACAGAAATTCCAAAGAAGTTCCCGGCAAGAACAATCATAATTATTATGTATTGTACAGGTTATAAATAAAGTCATCTATGTGTTTTACAATATAATAATCACACGTATTACAACAGAATAATCACTACACATTCATTTAAAGGAGTCACAGAATAAGTGATAAAAGATTCCGTTCTCATTTCCATCAATCTAAATCGTACGTGCGTCAAAAATTTGAAATTAATCGGTTCAATTTTTTAAAAGATATTTATTGCAAAATTTTGCCGCCCCATCAAAGTGCCGCCCGGAGCGGGCCGTCCCGGCCGCCCCCACTACGCTACGCCACTCACTAGTCGAGGGACGAGAGCGGGGTGGTGGTGCCGTGATTGATTGATTGTTAGTGATTCTGGGTGCATCAACTACTATGGCCATTAGTCCCGTACGTGTAGTGCGTGTTTTTGCTTCGGAGATGACGGTGATCTTCCCCCGCTGGATGGCGAGATCCGGCGCCGACATACCGTCGACTAACGGGGTTTCCCCAACCAGGTATCTTCCACCAGCGGGGCACCACCCCAGCCGGGACAAGTTCTAAGTCCCCGACCGGTTCCTCGGCATGTGTGGTAGTGTAGTGCATGTTAGTGTGTGTGTGTGTGTGTGTGTGTGTGTGTGTGTAACGGGGAGGATAGGAGAAGGAAGAGGAAGGAAAGATCACGCGCGGTCCGTGGCCCGTTTGTTAGTACTGCTCCAGCACTCGGCTGGTGTTGATCGAAAAAAAACATGGAAAACTACCGATCAGAGCAGCCGACCGCTAGAATTCTCCTCCACACAGCCACTGATTTCGATCTAGCTGAAAAGCTAGTGTCGTAAATCCAGCCGCCGTCGGGGCTCGAACCGCGGGGGCGTGGCGCGAGCCGTGCGCGACCTGCAATGCGCACGGCCGTGACTCGGCGGCTACGCGGCCAAGGCCGACGAGGAAAAGACGCACGGCCCCGCGGCTTACAGGTTTCCGCCCGGCGCCGCGCCGGCCGCCGACTCCAGACGACCCCGCAGAGCAAAAACGCTCGCCGCACGGCCATTGTCTCTCACGGTGACGCCACGCTCACTTTCATGGACCCAGAAAAAGCGGTTGGCACTGAACCTCCAGGATTAACGCAGCGGATGACACTGAAGCTCCAGCAGCAACAGATACAAACTCTGAATTTCAATAAGTAGAATACGGCGACCAATTAAAAATTACCTTCAATTTAAATATTTAATTATGAGGCTTTTAATCGTTAAAAGAAACGCATTCTATTCGTTTTGACTTACACTAATATACACAACATTACCATATATTTCAGGCGACCAGTCAGGAGCATAGAGCTTGTTACGGCTAGGGCGGTGCCCCGCTGGTGGGAGAGTCGTGGTTAGGGGGAAACCCCGTTAGCCGATGGTAGGTCGCCGCCGGATCTCGCCATTCAGTGGGGGTAGATCACCGCCAACTCCCGAGGAAAAAACATGCACTGCACTTACGAGACTAATGACATAAGCTGTTGACGCGCCCGGAATCACTAACCAACCAACCAACTAATCGTTTTGCTACCCCACACTTTTTAAAAAGCTTGTAGTACCTCGCTTGTAGTACCACATTTATTCAATTACTAGCTATCGAAGACCCGCTGTACGGCCAAACGCGTGCATGAGTTAACAAAGTAGAGATTACATATTGTAAATTAGTATACACGCAGTATTTGAAAAGCCAATAGATTGTGTCATCGTAGACGATTGAAGTCTCCCGTCCGAAGTCGTAACAAAAGGTACAAGTCATCAACATCAATCATTTATTCAGCTTTTTTCACAGTATTACAAACATTAATAACTCCACCCTCCCCCATGCATTATCACCAGGTGAAGTGGCTCAGGGCATCTACTGATGTCACTTGAGTGCCTCTGACCGGAAGGTCCTAGGTTTCATTCCCGACAGTGACAGGTTTTTCGTCACTATCTACATAGCTACGCCGATTTCGGCCGCTTTCTGGAGGCGAATTCTAGCGGCCGGCTAATCTGATCGGATATTTGAAAAGTTGTTGCCATTATTTCTCATTAGGGTGGGCGGACTAGCCGTTGTTGTCATCAGTACGGACGATACGGCACCTTGAAATGTCCAAAAAGTTTTTTTCTTCACACCTGGAAAGGTGGCTCAGGGCATCAACTGATGTCACTGCAGTGCCTCTGACCGGAAGGTCCTAGGTTCGAGTCCCGATACTGACGGGATTTTAGGCATTGGCTAGATAGCTGGGTCGAGTTCTGTCGCAGTCTGAGCGAATGATCTGATCGGTAGTTTTCGTTTCTCATATCAATACCAGACGAATTCCGGAGCAGTACTCTAACAAATGGGACACGGACCGCGCGCGACCTTTTCTTCCCATTCTTCATCCTACCACTTACTTACACACACTTACACTAACATGCACTACACTACCACAGATTCCAGGAGATATGTCGGGAGCTTAGATCTTGTCCCTGGTGGGGCGGTGCCCTGCTAGTGGGAGATACCTGATTTATGGGAAATCCTGCTAGTCGGTGGATAGGTCGGCGCCGGATATCGCCATCCAGCAGGGTAAGATCACCCCCACCTCCTGAGGAAAAACATGCAATACACTTATGGGACTAATGACCTTAGCAGTTGACGAGCCCTGAATCATCAATCAGTCTCATACATTCTTCACTTTTAATTTCCTCAGCATTCCTTCGTTTACATAACTCCTCGTTCACATCCTCACATCTTACACCTCCGCACCTTCCCTTTTAAACTAAGTCGTCATTAAACTTCCTACTTTCTCTCCTCTAACGTCACCTAATGATACGTTTCAACCTTCGTCCACCTAGTTTCTGTAACCTTATCATTTCTCCCTCTCTACTTCTATCATCACGTAATATTTTCTACCTTTCTCTACCCTCTCTATTCATTATCCGTTCTCCCGCATCCCTCAATCACATGTTCCAATCTCTCTGCCACACCTTCAGAAATCCTACCTCTGTCGTTTTAAACGAATAAATATGTTTCGTGAACACCTTTCCTCTTAATGTGGAGATGGATGGATGGAGAAGAGGGTAGAGTTTAACACCGGTGAGTTCTCGCACGGGTACGCTAGTCCAAATTTAACGCTGTAAGTTGTTTCCGATGCATGGTTAAATAAATTATGTTTATGAATTGTGGGCGGAGGGAATATTTTGTTTGAAATGAAGAACCCCGTGGATCAAGTACCCCAGGCCTCTGATTTTCTTTGGGAACCCCAAGCGACTTTATGTTTTACCATGTCATCTCCGGGATGATAGCTGTACTCCACGGGTTACAATACAATTCTCTTTTAATATTATTTTGTCGATGTAACATGATATTTCAGAATACAATAATTAGATATGCGACACATATACACAATAAAACGTTTCTGATTAGTGTAATATTACACATTGTTGGAAACCGGAGAAAATAATATCTTAACTTATTCAGAGATTTGAATATGATACACGATACATCAAAATGAAATAGAATAGGTACCTACGCAAACTATTCGTGTACAGTATAAAAGAAGTCGTATAGTACTTTCCAGTGGCTCATGAAACACATAGTAAATTCAAAGATTTGGTAACAAACATATCTAAATGTACATCACGGTGTTCGCAAAGATTGGCAACTACTAGGTACAGATACCACAGAATAAAATTTAGGTTTTAAAGGTGTTGAAAAACTCACGAGTCGTAGAGAAATAGTGCAGGACCACTATTCCTAGTTAACTACAATTTAAAACACGACGTTCTTACAAGCTGGCGAAAAGTGGGTGGTGGCGACAATGCGACATCTCTATTTGATATCGCTACAGAGGGTTTTGACAGTTTTCTCAAATAGATTCTGAAGAGGAAGTGGGTTTTGTAATATGAAATCGAGATCACAGAATAAAAGTGAAATGTGAGACCACTGTGTCAGGGTTCTCCAAAATTGAAAACAATAGTAACCTCATATTTTATGTGTATTATTAGCATATTCCTCTTCCACTTCTCCAATACTTGATTAGTCACGTAATGTAACTTTTTTTGTTTAACGTGCTTATATCATCGAAGACCGTCAAGCTCCGAAAGTCCCCGGCCAGAGTCCCCTTTAAGTAGGTCCAGTACGTGTTTTGTGGCGTAGTTGACCATGTGCTTGGATGCCCGGTTGACTTCTCACGTCACTACGTATCGCAATTCGCTGACATTCCATTAATTACCATTTTATTAATGATTTAATTCGATTAATTCATCTCTCATCACTATTCATCATCATCAACTATCATCAATTCAATGAAAGGCAAACAAAACCATCCATATCGTCATGAGTTCAGAAAATGGGAGGACATACAAGGCACATATAGGGCACAAACCGACAACAATAGAGATATTTCTGGTATACGTACTACGTATTCGTATACATATTTGGTGTAAAAATCGTAGTTTATTTCTCCGAAAAAAAACTCGAAAAACTCTCTTTATGGGTACGCTTTAAAGAAAAAGTGGGTTTTTCTTGCTCCTATAAGTATTAAATTACGTTATACAACACATGCTGTAGTTATAATCCACGTTTTGTTAATCCAAAAATACCTATTTTCTTTAAACTTCGTCCGTCCATCTGTGAACAACACTAGCGCCTAAATCCATTCGTAGGATTTTTCCAAAATAAATATTGATGTGATCCCATTTGAGGTCCTGTGAATTTGAAAGCAATTCTTTGCATTTTTTTGATACTTTACATTATGTCTCTGAGACACTTTCAACATCTTCTGAAAAAATCCCAATTTTTCTTTAAATTTGGCGCAATAGACTAAAATACACTTAAGGGTCCCACACACGAGCGAGATTTCCTCAAGTCATGGCTTGAACAGTCCAAGCCTTGAGGAATTCCCCGACGTGTGTGGCGGATTCCTTGAGGCCGCAGAGGCGAGAGACCGAAAAATCCCAACCCAAATTCAATTCTTTTTGGCCCCAATCTCTTGATCACCTGTGTGGTTGACGCTCAGTCGTTTTTGAGAATTTCATGTCAGCAGTATTCTCACGAATATTTAACAGAATTCATTCAAATGTGTGAGAATGAACCTTGCTTGTGTGGCAAGTTAATTTTAAAGATCTTCATGATCAAAATAAAAAGGACAGAATTACTGTGTTGACCTGGGAAAAAGTCTGAAGTCATTTTCCTTGAGAATTTCCTTCAATGAAAACCCCTCCATTTGTGGGCAATGATTCGTCAGAGAAAATCTCTAAAAATTCTGGAGGCTTTTTTCTTGAGGATTTCCTCTACTTACAGACTACCTTTAGAAAGAAGCCAGAGGACCGATTTTCATTGTTGCCCTTTTATTGTAAAGGCTTTCATTTTAAGACAATTGTTTATTACCAAGTGCGATGTTAAAGTATTTTGATGCTAAAGTAATTTTGTGTATATTGTTTTTTCGAAACGAATGGCTTCAAAGTAGTTCAGATACATAGATCCAATGTTACAACGCAATTTAAAGATTGAGTATGCATGAAAATGTCCGTAAGTTGCATTATTGATAATATCGAATTATTATACAAAGCTACAAAGCAATAATACGTTTACAATTAGTATGGTCAAGTGATTTGGACTCGTGAAACAGAGAATTATGGCAGAAGAGCTAAAGTCCGTGAATACTGAGGCTCGAGGCTTGTAACCCACGTAAGACAAGGTTAGTTGTGTTCCTGGCGTGGGGGCATTCCAACTCTCTGGCTCATGCACAATTTTTTTCGCATGGTCCTCTCCCGTTTTAGAGGTCTTCTTTAAACCTCATACCCATTTGATTTGATTTAATTTTTGTTACTTTTTTTACTTTCTTGGCATTTCAAACATCCGTTCTCCATATCCTAAATTTCTCTAAATAAATAGACAATGTCAACATTTTGCAGTTACTTCCTGTTTTCTCCAAGAGCATGCTAACTTTGTACATATCATAGTATACACAAACTTTTCATGAAAGGAAAATAATATCCTCAATAAAGTTACCATATACATGTTCTTAGTTTCCAGTAACAGGAGGGAAATAAAGGACCACGAGTCGTAAATTGTTATGTAGAGCATAAAAATGAAGTGCAACAGTATTGAGGAGATTTATTTAAATTATACACCATTAAATTTTCAAACTAAAATGCATCGTACAGTAAGTCATCCTTCATCTTCCTTCCTTCCTCCATCCTTCATCCTTCATCACAACAATTCAATTTAAATTACCTAGAGATGGGTTTGAATAGCAGGGAAACCATGGATCGGTAGATTTCTCTGGCCGTACATGGATATTCCAAATAGTTATACTTATAACAAAGAAATACAATTATAATGCCGATAAAGATGATATGAGTAGTCGTATGATGAATAAAGTTCAAAAAGTTGGAATAAATAATAGAAATCTGCTTTCGCTAGACCTGTGGGTTCCAACTTATGACTGGCGTGCTATACAGTTGCAAACCACCAGAAATCCATGTAATTGTTTATCATTCTTCAATTGCCTAAGAACGGCACGTATAAGATCTCTGTAGTTGGTCGCCAACATTCCGTAAAAAATACGACTCTAGATGGAAGATGAGAGGTTGAGTTGAAGAAGGAGAAAAATGAAGAAAATTAAGAACTACAGGCTGCAATAGCTCAGGACAACAATTCTTGAAACTGCAGCGTCTCTGTCGGGAGGTCCAGTGGTTTGTCCTTACGGTGGCAGATTTTGGACCCTATCTAGAGAGATAGGTCGAATTCAGCCACTGTGTGGAGAAGAACTCTAGCGGCATTCTGATCGGTACCTGGTTTCCCCGATCAATACAAGGCCAATTCAGGAGTACTACCTTAACAAACGGGCCACGAAACACGCGCGTCCTATCCTTCCTCAACCTTGTCCCCCTCCTTACACTTACTATACTATCCTACCGTATATATTATAGAAGTTAGTATAGATTGGCCGGCAGGCACGAAGTCTCGCTGGCAGAGATATATGCGATATACATATATAGATATATTCGGCATCTCCCTCCATATAACACGCATTACACTTGCGGGTCTAATGACCTTAGCAGTTGACGCGCCCGGAATCAACGGCGGCCCCCCTCAGGGGTTGCGTAGGCAATTCGGGTATCAGCCGCCTCTTCGCGAGTGAACAGGCGCATAGGGCTGTAATTCACCGTAGGGCAGAGACGAAAGGTATGAACAGAACACCCACATTGTTTCACATGAGGGGGCGAGGACTAGTCGTTGCCGTCATCGGTACGAACAGTTCGGCACGTTGAAATGTCCAAAAACATATTTTCTTCACACCTGAAGAGGGAACTCAGGGCATCAACTGATGTCATTGCACTGCCTCTGACCGGAAGGTCCTAAGTTCGATTCCTGACACTGGCCGGATTTTCGGCACTGGCTAATAGCTGGGTCGAGTTCTGTCGCTGTCTGGGAGAAAATTCTAGCGGCCGGCGGCTCTGATTGGCAAATTTCGGTGGTTTCCCCGGACAATACCAGGCCAATGATGGAGCAGTACCCTAGGAAATAGGCCACGTACCGCGTACGATATTTCCTTCCTTTTCCGTGTCCTCTCCTTGACCCTTACGTACACACACTTGCGTTACACATGCATTACACTACCACACATGACAGGATACCGGTCGGGAGATTAGAGTTTGTCGCGGGGGCAGTGCCCCGCTGGTGGGAGATATCTGGTTAGAGAAAACACACGGCAAGTCGACGCCGGATCGCACCATCAAGCGGAGAAGATCACCGCCACCTCCCGCGCAAAAAAAGAACGCACCTACCTATGGGAGTAATGACCTTATCAGTTGACGCGCCAGTAATTACGATACAATCACCGGGAGTGATAGCTCAGTGCATCAGCTGATGTCACTGCAGCGCCTCTGACCGGGAGGTCCTAGGTTCGACTCCCGACGGCGGCAGGATTTTCGACACTAGCTTCTCAGCTAGGTCGAATTCAGTCGCTGTCTGGCGGAGAATTCTAGCGGCCGGCTGTTCTGATCGGTAGTTTTCCGTGGTTTCTCCGATCAACACCAGGCGAATGCCGGAGAAGTACCCTACCAAATGGGCCACGGACCGCGCGCGATCTGTCCTTTCCCTTCCTTGCCCTATCCTCTCCCCTTACACACACACATTTACACTAACATGCAATACACTACCACATATTCCGGGAGACCGGCCGGAAGTTTAGAGCTTGTCCCGGCTGGGGCGGTGCCCCGCTGGTGGGAGAGTCCTGGTTAGGGGGTAACCCCACTAGCCGACGGTAGGTCGGTGCCGGATCTCGTCATCCAGCGAGGGGAAAATCACCGCCATCTCCCGAGAAAAAAACATTCACTACACTAACGGGACTAATGACTGAAGCAGTTGACGCGCCAGGAAACACGAAAAAATCAATCAATCAATAAAAGCGAAACTGTCTGAAGTGCACGTACTGTCCCAGTCAAGTTCGTCCAACCCATGTAAAAAAATGCTGTCAATTCCATATCCAGTGCGCCCGAAAATCTAGCTGCACAAACAGTTTTCATTAAGTTATATCTGATTGAAAACAACGTCTACTACTACTCAAAGTCGAATAGCAATTAGATATGAAATTACGTATGTGTCATAAAACTCGGTAGTAATGTTATAATAGTTGGAACCTAGCGTCAACTAAGAGAAAACATGGGAGTCAACCATGTGAAAGAGGCCAATAATCAATATGTTAACATTATTAATTTTTATATTATATTTATGAGTTTTAAAAGCAAAAACTTTTCTAATACTTTGAACATTTTTTCCAAACTATCACCTTTGCAGATTGTGTATAAAGACAGATTATATATAAAGCAGATTGTGTTATAATTGTTGCTAATATATCTGAATTTTATAAATACTCCCATTTACGCAGTCTCCAGATTTTTCACGAAAACAGGAATACCTTGTAACAAAATAAGAGCAGTACCACTAAGCATATGCGACCAAGGAATACAGGCACGCTGACTCAAAAATCTGAAATAAACATGCTGTAAGCACGAGATACACACACGCTGAGAGAATGAAAATTTGAGAGCTCTATAATTCGCTTTCTCTTACTCGCTGCATTAAAAATCGCTGGAGCGAAAGAATGAAAATATTTTGTTATCAAGCAAAAGCGTAATAGGAATGTTTAGTTTAAGATTAAAGAAATATTTATTTAAATAATTTTTTTTCAAAGAATGATCCGGACCGTATCTTTACAATTCATCGCAAGCGTTGGTTGAAATCCTACGACGACCGGATTGAGAATCTCAATATAAATAAATAAATAAACGAACCATCTAACACACGGACTTGATGTAAAACAGCTATCACTTCACACAGTATACTGTGTGTATCTGAATCTCGGCACATCGCAAAGATTGCTTTATCCCGCAGAGTGTTTACTCTGCCAAGTGGGCCAGGGAGTGAAGTTGCTAGTCCGCGTCTGAGGCTTCCAAGACAGGGTCACCTAGATGCGCATTTCCGAGAAGCGGATTTTCGACACACTCTGTCGTGTCTTTTCAAGTATTCGGTCTTTGCTAGAATTGGACAAACTGAGACGATATTGTTCCTGGCAAATGCGGCATTGGATCTTGGGAAGTTTTGAGAACCGCTTTATCATAATGTCGTGTTCTAAATGCCTGATCTTGGTAGCTATTACAATTGCTTACGATCCTGGCTTCATTCTTCCCCTTTTAAGTCACATAAATTATTGATTTTTATTGATCTCCACCCTGTCCATTCTTTTTAGATTTGCCCATGAAGTGTTTTGTCTCTCCACGATTTCTTTAACAGTTTTGTGTTTCACATTTCATGTTAGTCACAAAACTGTTACATGTGATTAGTGTCTGTGCTATTCTGCGTGTCTTGCAGTCACAATGCTTTTTGCAACATTTATGTCTTCACAATGCTTTTTGCTACACTTACAATGCCTCTGTTTCCCGTTTTGTAAGTCAGATTTAATGACCTGCCTCATTAGTGGGTCATCTTGATGGCTGATTACATACTTTCCCATCCCGCCTATTGCATTGTGCCAGGAGGCTCCAATTTGTCTCAGGCCTTCTTCCTTACGTGACACATTAAGTCTATGTACGAGTATATCAGCTTGAGGGTGGGCGACATGATGTTTTGTAAGCAGTTTTCTGTTTTTTCGATCTATGCTTCGAATTTCTTGCTTAGTCCAGTCCTTTAGTCCGAAATTGTAATGGCCTGCAGGCACCTCGAAACAACTTATTGCAAATATTTTATTACTATAGATCAGAACGGACTGCAGGACAAGTCTGTCTTCTGTAATATTCCGTGCAAATTCTCTCTTTCATTGTGTCGTTCGAGATTTCATACTCTTCAATAACCAGATATTTAAAAGTTTTAATTGGCTTAAGGAATCACAGTGTGCACTTCAATGTTCTCAGACGTCATTTTGCCGTCTTATTATTATTATTATTATTATTATTATTATTATTATTATTATTATTATTATTATTACGATTAGTCAAATTCAGGAAAGAAATCAAGGTCGTTAAACGTTATCCTGAAAAGTGCTGATATCGTTATGAATATTTTGGGAGATAAAAAGTCTTGTAAAGGTAGAGTATCTCAGCTAATCGTACTCCTTGAGAAAGAGAACATTTGAGGCAAGCTCCTCTCACGTAAGAGTATTTAGGGTTGCATAGGTAAAATAATCGTTTTTTAAAAATTCACAACCAAATTATAAATTTTTGTTCACGCAAAGAAACACTAACGACCATCATTTTTTGCGTGAACATGAAACAAATTCGTAGTGATTGATTTTATAAATAGTTAAAACGTAACATAAAGCAACCGGGCACAATTAATAAAATGCCAAAGACTTTTACTGCACACAAGAGTCGAAGCTAATTGATAGTCAGTTTATTTCAATCTTCTTTTAGTAGCGGTATTTGCAACACTTTTATTGCAATTCATTAAGCCATTTTCCTCTGTATATCCGGTGTACCATATCTGTTCATCTTACAAATCGGCGTGTCTTTGATATTCTATTAATCAGTGTTTCTTAAACGTTTTCAATTTTTCAATACCCCTCAGGCGAGACTAAAAATCTTTGAACAAATTTTCATAAATCAGAATTTTTATTACCTGGTTCAGTTATTAAGATATTTTATTAATTGAATGAAGAATTCATAAATTTACCGCAGTTAAATTCAGTAACATGAAAGAAACTCAAATGTATAATCCATTACAACAAAGTAAACGAATGAACAAAATGAACTATAGTGTCTTTGTACATTAATAATATAATAACGTAGCATTTTGAATGTGGATAAAATATTAGGTTTCAGTCTCAGTTTGAAAAATCATAGACCTAATTATGTATAATTACAGTAACTACGAGTGTTAACAATTTTACTCTGGACTTCAGAGAATATGAATCATCAGCATTTTGTGCCTGAATGACTCAACAGTATTCTGACGTCTGGTTCTTCAGATGAAAGTTTCAAGCGGATATCCGGCTTCTTGCGGCAGTTTGGAATTCCTGAGGTTCACTAGTTTACCATAGTTATAATAAGCAGGGTTTTAATTTCTTCCACAATAGAAAATCCAAAGTATACTCGGACTTCTCACTCCAGTAGTTTATTTTAATTTCCCCAATGGAAATGTGTTACGTGCTTCGTACCCTTACCGCATACTCCTGAAGGTAAACGCTTCAGTTTCACAGCCTCTGCTTTCAATGTTCCTTTGGAATACCACAAGTAGTGTGACAACTTATACTGCTTTGCTCTGTGTGATTATTAATGAATAATGATAATGATCTAATATTTAATAATAATAAGAAGAAGAAGAAGCAGAAGAAGAAGAAGAAGAAGAAGCAGAAGAAGAAGCAGAAGAAGCAGAAGAAGCAGAAGAAGCAGAAGAAGCAGAAGAAGCAGAAGAAGCAGAAGAAGCAGAAGAAGCAGAAGAAGCAGAAGAAGAGGAAGAAGAGGAAGAAGAGGAAGAAGAGGAAGAAGAGGAAGAAGTCGAGATCGCTAAGGCAGTAGTACCGTGGCGGTCTTGGACCGGCGAATCGCGGGTTCGAGTTCCGCCTCGGGCATGGTTGTGTTTGTGTCTCTGTATGTTTGGGATTGTTCATTTCATCCTTCATCATTATTATCATTTCACCTCATCACCCAGGAGTAACATCTCTGGGAGTAAAAACGGAGTCAGCATGAAAATGCAGATCCACACACACACACACACACGCGCACACACACACACACACACACACACGCGCACACACACACACACACACACACACACACACACACACACACACACACACACAAAAGACACGTGTACCTTCCCTCGATGAATACAACTGAGCCCCGATGGGTTGCACATTCGCGACCAATAATAATAATAATAATAATAATAATAATAATAATAATAATAATAATAATAATAATAATAATAATAATAATAATAATAATAATAATAATAATAATAATAATAAAGAAGAAGAAGAAGAAGGGATGAATGTTCAGGTTTAAAAAAAATATTCGTCCTATTAGGAGCGCACAGCCTGGTGAGGTTGAACAGCCTGGCGAATCTGCCGTGAGTTCGTCTTCCGAGGTCAGCCGTGTCAGCCTGGCATGAACGCCCCCGTGATCCCGAGGAGGGAAACCCTGCGGCCTCTGGGTGCACACGTGTCCGCGTTCGCCGCCACCGCTGCCGCCTGGCTCGGCCGTTGCGCCACGCGCCGCCGCCGCCTGCAGCTTTCCCTGGGCGCGAATTCTGGGAAGTTCGCACCGCGACGCCTCGCGGCCCGGGCGGCGGCTCTTCAAAGGGCCGAACATCCTCAGTGGGCCACTGGACCGGTTGTGGCGTGTAAACGAATCGTTGATTGATGGATTGTTGGTGTTACCGGGCAAGTCAACTGCTAAGGTTACCGGGAGCGGTAGCTCAGTGCATCAACTGATGTCACTGCTGTGCCTCGGTCCGGGAGACTAGGTTCGAGTCCTGACGGCGGGAGAATTTTCGACACTAGATTTTCAGCTAGGTCGAATTCAGTCGCTGTCTGGAGGAGAATTCTAGCGGCCGTTGCTCTGATCGGTAGCTTTCCGTGGTTTCTCCGATCACCAGGCGAATGCCGGAGCAGTACCCTAACAAACGGGCCATGGATCGCGCGCGTTCTGTCCTTCCTCTTCCTTGTCCTATCCTCTCCCCTTACACACACACACACACACACACACTTACACTTACACTTACACTAACATGCACTACACTACCACATATTCCGGGAGACCAGTCGGGAGCTTAAAGCTTGTCCCGGCTGGGGCGGTGCCCCGCTGGTGGGAGAGTCCTGGTTAGGGGGAAACCCTACTCGCCGACGGTAGATCGGCGCCGGATCTCGCCATCCAGCGAGGGAAGATCACCGCCATCTCCCCCGGGAAAAAAAACATGCACTACACTTACGTGACTAATGACCCAAGCCGTTGACGCGCCCGGAAACACGGAAAAATCAATCAATCAATTGCTAATGTCATTAGTGCTGTATGTGTAGAGCATGTTTTGGAGTGAGTGTATGTGTTTAGTGCATGTATGTGTATGTGTGTAGTGCATGTATGCTTAGTGCACGTTAGTGGAGGTGGCGGTGATCTTCCCCTGCTGCATGGCGAGATCCAGATCTCCCACCACCGGGCATCACCCTAGCCGGGAGAAGCTCTAAGCTTCCGACAAGTCTCCCGGCATGTGTGGTAGTGTAGGACCGTAACAAGTGTGTGTAAGTAATAGGTAGAACAGGAGAAGGAAGAGGAAGGAAAGTTCGCGCGCATTCCGTGGCCTGTTAAAATACTGCTTCCGCTTTTACCTGGTGTTGATCGGAGAAACCTCGGAAAATTACTAGTCATGGCAGCCGGTCGCTTGAATTCTCTTCCAGACAGTGATTGCATTCGACCTACCGGACAAGCTAGTGTAGAAAATCCTACCATTGTCGGGACTCGAACCTAGGACCACCCGGTCAGAGGCAGTGGCATTAGTTGGTGCCCAGAGCCACCTCTGCCGGTAAAAGAATCGTGTCTAACTACATGGCAAAAATGTATCCTCTCGTAATCAGCTCACGTGTTCGTTCAGCCAAGACACAACGCTGGTAACGGATACTTACGATTTTGGTGAAAGTGTGGCTTGTCCTGACAATATATGTCTTGTTCGGATACAATGAGATAATAAAAGTAATGGGAGACCTCCATACATCCGAATATCGGGAAGGTCATCCTTTTGCCGGGCGCAGCTTCTCTACGTGGCATAAACTTAACAACAAGCCTTTGGAAGTACCCTGTAGAAGAATTACGCCATGCTGCCTATATAGGCGTCCTTAATTATGTGTTGCCAGAATTTCGTGCGTTCATAATTGCGTGTTGCCATAATTGAGTGCGTACATAATTGTGTGTTGCTGATGCAGGATTTTGTGCACGAACTTATCACTTTTACAAGAATAGAAAGAGTTCTAAAAATTCGAGATTTTTTAGAAATCGTTTCACTTTAGTTTTCACCTCCTTCTCGTGCATTATTCAGTTGAGATAATAAATTAAAACACGAAAATACTGCAAGATTCAAAATAATCAATATCAAATTGTCTTATTTGATGTATTCGTGCAGGGATATCGAACTACGAAATAAATACTGTCTTTATTCCGTTAATACGTCGCCAAAAACATGACTGTATATAAATAGTTGACAAAGTAGAAATACATTAGTTTCGAGCAAAACAATAAACAATTAAAACAACCACTCGCAACGACAGACAGTAAAGTTCAGGTTGCAACTTCGGAACCGAGTATTCCTAGACACGAGTCCGGATGGCAATATCTTCTCGACACCCGTTAAGGAGCCGAGTTGAGGACAACTGTATAGATAAGATTCTAGAGGCCGGCTGCTCTGATCGGTCGTTTCAGCGTTATTTTTTGAAATGTACATGACATTATTTAAATATCTAAAATTGACGAATACATTTCATTGAGATACAAACCTCTGGCTTCAACATTGGTGTAGGACAGTTTCGAAAAATATTTGAGCTTTTTCAATTTTCAAAATTTTAGAGTTGTTATGAAAACCATAAATCTGGCATATTTATAAAAGCAAGTTCCTCAAATCGAGCAAACAAATTTAAAGAACAAATTGCAGCCATTTTCATGAAAATTTACAAATATCACTGGAATATCATTTAAAGCACTATTCGGAACTGCAAAACTAGATCCAACTCTTGACGTTTTACAAAGTCTCAGCTCATAATCTTGTAATGGAACGCTTGTGCATGGCACACCACCGCCGCCGGACATTCCGATTTTTCAGTGCAAAATTGAATTGAATTGAATTTGCCTTATTTTACGTGGCGAGACTCAGGCCATGAGGCCTGCTCTTCCGTCTGACCACGCAAATTTCGTTACACTCCTTTCAACAAGCGAAAGAAGGTATTACTTGGGCGACGAAACAGGCGATTTTGAATTTAGCTCAGAGGTATCATTTAGGCTTGAGGATCTTTTACATGCAGTAAATCTACTAACATGGGACAGCGGGCTTTACTTCCCTTCCGAAGGAAGGCGGACGAAGGATTTTTTCGCCCTTAAAAATCCACGGCTTCGATCGGGTTTGAACCCGCGAACTTGGGTATAGCTAACCGCTACACCATCGCCGCTGCTAATGCGTGTACCTTCTCCTGCCCCAACCTTTGGAATATGAATAATAGACTTTAAGTCTGGTGTGTGTGCGAAATGACACCTTAAACACGAATATTTTCTACCGAAAATTCGAGATCTTGTCGTTGAAGTGATTCCAATACTTTTCCTCCTTATGCTAGATGCATTACGTGGAGTAACCCGACTTCCAATCGCACTATTGTTCCTTCCCCTTCGTCTTGGCACACACACTTAAACACTGGCGATAAACTGATATGGGAAGACTCAATTAAAGTGGAAATACTCGGAGGTCAGATCGAGGTCCCAACAGAGTTGAAGTGTCATCGGAAGGAAATAATGAAAAGAGTAAAGGTTCCACACGCATCTGAGCGCTTTTTATTATCATCATTACTAGCAGTAGGAACTTAGAAGTTGCAGCAACTTGCTGAATGACCCTGAACAAGGCAGATTGTAAATCGCGAAGACTTCGGACACGCTTGGCTAATGTAGGAGTTTTTGCCCGTCTGGGAAAAGACGAGCATTTGTGGCCGTTTCGCGACGAGTAAAACAAGAAGCGCCCCGCCTGCTGTTGATTTTCTCGATGATACGTGTTCCCAGGTGTCGTTTCCCTCATAGTCTGTGCGTAGTCTGTTTCGAGTACGTTTCTGTACACGGCAGGAAGCGATGACCCTTACAAAAACAATCAGATTGCCGCCGAGCTGGTAAAACCAGACGGGGATAATGGGTCTGCGAGCGCTTTCGGGACACGGTTAAAGCCGTGAAACACAAACACGAACGGGTAAAATTGTTACGTTTCCCGCGTATGTGAAGCTCTCGAAAGTGGAGGTGATCCAAGATGTTCCGGTCACACCGATCACCTTCCACGTCTGGATACAAGAATTTAAACCCGCTCGACCCATGTGGATTTTGTAGAGGACAGTGCTGGTTCGTGAACGGTGTTCTCGGGGTTCTCCCACTGGCTTAGGTGGCTCAGGGCATTAATTGATGACACTTCACTGCCTCTGACCGGAAGGTCCTAGAGTTCGAGTTTCGTCGGTGGCAGGATTTTCGACGCCGCTAGGTATATTCAGCCGCTGGCTGGAGGATCATTCTAACGGCCGGCTGCTCTGTTCTGTAATTTTTTGTGGTTACTCTGATCAACACCAGACGAATGCCGGAGCAGTATCCTAATACATGGGCCAAGGACAGTGGCGACCTTTCCTTTCTCTTCCTTGTCCTATCCTCACTCCTTACTCATACACACACTTACGTGCATTACACTATCACATATGTCGGGAGACCAGTCACGACTTTAGAGCTTGTCCCGGCTGGAGTGATGCTCCGATGATGCGGGTTATCTAGTTGGAGGAAAACCCGCAAGCCAACGGGGCTGGATCTAGCCAGCGGGAGAATATCCCCTCCCGCGATTAAAGACATACCTTACCCTTACGGGGCTAATGTTTGACGTGCCCGGAATCACTAATCTATCAATCAATAGGGGTTCACCCGCATCCTTTGCTTTTCACTTCACCAGTCCTCCACGATCATACCGGGAGTGGTAGCTCAGTGCATCAACTGATGTCTCTGCAGCGCCTCTGACCGGGAGGTCCTACGTTCGAGTCCTGACGGCGGCAGCATTTTCGACACTAGCTTTTCAGCTACGTCGAATTCAGTCGCTGTCTGGAGAATTTTAGTAGCCGGCTGGTCTGATCGGTAGTTTTACGTGGTTTCTCCGATCAACACAAGGCGAATGCCGGAGCAGTACCCTAACAAACGGGCCACGGACCGCGCGCGATCCTTCCTTCCCCTTCCTTGTCCTATCCTCTCCCCTTGCACTCACACGTACACTAACATGCACAACATATTCCGGGACATCGGTCGGGAGCTTAGAGCGTGTCCCGACTGGGGCGGTGCCCCGCTGGTGGGTGGGTCCTGTTTAGGGGAAACCCCGCTAGTCGACGGTAGGTCCGCGCCGGATCTCGCCTTCCAGCGGGGAAGATTACCGCCATCTCCCGATGAAAAAACATGCACTACACTTACGGGACTAGTGACCTAAACTGTTGACGCGCCCGGAATCACTAACCAACCAAAATTCACAGTCATTCATATCACATCAACACAATTACATCGTGTTACCCATTCTCAAAACAATTCTTCAAGGTATGACCGTCAAGTCTTGGAAGCGACAGTCATCATAATAAAGACATCTTATGAGATAATTGGTAGTAGTAGTTGCGAGGACGTGTATAAACCTACACTGTTTTATTTCGCTGTTAGGAGGGGTTTACGGTGCGTCACGGATCTGCAGGTGGCAAGTGCACCGCCTAAGCTCCGCCGCCGGCTCTCAAGTCGTTTCGCCGAGTGATGGCAACTCAGTCTCAGTGGCTACGGTGCGGCGCCGTCACAGCGATTTCACGGAGCATTCCGTCGACAGCGCCCACCAGCCGTCCTCTGCCATCTCCAGCCATCTCTGCGAGGGCCGCCCACCACAAGGGATGGATTAATGCACTCGAAGACTAAAGATTTTCGACACTAGCTTTTCAGCTAGGTCGAATTCAGTCGCTGTCTGGACGAGAATTCTAGCGGACGGCAGCTATGATAATTAGTTTTCCGTGGTTTCTCCGATCAACACCAGGCGAATGCCTGAGCAGTACCCTATCAAACGGGCCACGGACAGTGCGATCTTTCCTTCCTCTTCCTTGTCCAATCCTCGCCTCTTACACACACACTTACACAAACATGCACTACACTACCACATATTCCGGGAGACCGGTCGGGAGCTTAGAGCTTGTCCCGACTGGGGCGGTGCCCTGCTGGTGGGAGAGTCCTGGTTAGGGGAAAACCCGCTAGCCGACGGTAGGTCGGCGCCGGATCTCGCCATCCAGCGGGTGAAGATCACCGCCATCTCCCGAGAAAAACATGCACTACACTAACGGGACTAATGACCGAAGCAGTTGACGCGTCCAGAAACACGAAAGAATCAATCAATCAATCAATCAATCAATCGAAGACTAAACCTGTGCTTGGTCCCCCGCCCGCTGTATATAGAGAGATTCCTAAAACAAGGGACCGCTTTGAAAGCTACTGCTTGGCTACTGCTGGCAATTTAACTGCAACTTACTTCCATGCACTCATTTTGTCAGTGCGTTCGTTTATAGTTCGCTCACTTGTAAATGTGCACTGCATCACTGTCTCTTGCAATGTCATCGCCCTGCATGACGATCATTTGATTCACGACCTGTCAAAGTGGTCCCTTCTTAGAGTAATTCCCATTTAAGAGCACCCGGTAATGTTTACTTTCTCCAACACTCGGTATAGAGAATTTTGTAATGCTTCAAAAAAATCGATATGAAGCTTTTGATGGAAACACCTATTTTGGGGTTGCTGATACCTAAACAGTGCTGTTGCTTATATTTCAACGCCCATTTGTTTTTTAGTATCTCTTTCTGCCCGTGAACAACACTAGCATCTAATGCGTACCCAGGATTTCCCCAAAAATAGATAGTTCGATCTGGCCGAAATCGATGGGCGGCGAATTTGAAACGTATATTTTAATGTTAACTATGCGCGATAGAGATGAAAAAGGTGTAATTTAAAAAAAATAAAAACACTTAATCTAAATAGAGTTTGTGTTGTACGATTTAGTGCATTATGATCTAACCATGCAAACAGTTGAAAGAACGAAATTTGGAGCCGTATTTAATGAAATTTGTATTTTAGAAAACCGAAACGATTTGATACAAAACTTCGCAATAACTACTAATACTTTGAAAGGAAGCTGTACATTCATGTGATTTAAATATGCAATATAGTATAAAATAATTCATATTAAATGTGTTGATGAATATATTGAAATTACTAAAAAAATTGTATATTGAATATTGAAAATATTATATTCAATATTGAATCATAAATTAATTCAATATTGAAAGTCATTATTAACCATTCAGTAGATACCTGAGACTAAATTACCATCGGTGATACTTTCAAAGCCCCACTTCATGTCATAACACCTACTGAACGAAGCTCGAGATAAAGGTGTTGAATTGAAAGTAACAGCGAACAAATGTCACTCATAAAGAAACTAGAGGTGCTACAGAATGGCACAGACTTTCTCGTAGTAAAGTTTTATAATTTCCTTGGTGTGGACATATACTATACCGTCTTGCCTTTCCTTGTTGCCTGCTGCCATCTATCGCCGCCCCAAGTAATTTTTTTTTTGAAATTTTCAGAACTTTTCGGCTTCCAAATAGTAGAACGGAAATATTATTTTAAGGATATCAAAGAAGGCTGAAACCTTGTCCTAAGTAGCAATTTTCATTGAAAAATTTGGAGCGGTTTTTAAGAAAATGGAATTAAGCGTTACTGTATATGCGAAATTTGAAGCACTTTTTCACAGGAATCTATTGAGTTTTCGAAAAACTTCATTTGAAGTCATTTTAAGCACTTTCTCACAAATGTAATAATGTATCCAAACCGATGGAAATATGCTTATTAACGGCGTGAGAGATATTTAAAAAAAATCATTTGTGTAATTTTGAAAACACAAATGAACACGTCAAAATGAACTTTACCTCATAGTAAACAGTGCATTTATCACTATCCATTTGAAAGTTTGATGAAAATATTTGGAGCAATTTTTGAGTAAATGGCGTTTGGACGTTTCAGAAATTGCGAAATTTTGAGTTCATTTTCACAGAAAACTATTGAGGTTTCAAGAAACTTGATATGACATTATTTAAAATACATGTACTCATTAGTACAATAATGAGAATAAATTGCCGCTAGTGTAAATTTTAACGACGGGAGAGACAAGTTTAAAAAATTACATTTCTGTAATTAAAAAAACAAATGAATAGAGTAACATGGCGTTTATGTCATCGTATAGGGTACATTTAGCACTACCCCAACCAAAAATTTAAAGAAAAAATTTGGAGCCGTTTTTGAGAAAATCTTGTTTCGTTATTTTTTTTAAATTGCAAATATTGCACGCAATATTACACGAAATCTTCTAAAATTTTCAAAAAAATGTACATGACTTTCATGAAAGAATTACTTCTTGACAACAAATTTCATTTGAAGGAAAAATCTCTGTCTTTAATTTTATAGTTGTAGGAAGACGCCGAAAAATATTCAAACGTTTTCAATTTTCGAAAATTCATAGTTAACCGTGAAAATCGGATCTATGCCACCTTTTTTAGAGTATTTTACTCTATTCTTACAAGAAATTTAAAGCAAAAATAGGAGCCATTTTTGAAAATAAAATTGAAAAAGTCCTGAGGGTTTCATGTAAAGTACCTCCAAATTTTAAAGAATGTTTTTCAAAATTTCAAAGCTTCAATTAGCAAGAATTGGTCAGGGGTTTCTTCAATTTGGAAAATATCGTACATTTGGTTTAGGCGATAGTAGTGTTCACAGACAGATGGGCAGATGGACGGACGGACGGACGTTTTGAAAAAAAAAACACTTTTTCGGCTCAGGGGACCCCTAACGTTTATTTCTGTTGAAATCTCGATATCGATTTTCCACAGCATTAAGAAAATGGCGATTAAGTATTACTATAAATGCGAAATTTGAAGCTCTTTTTCACAGGAAAATATTGAGTTTTCGATAAACTTCATTTGAAGTCCTTTGAAGCAGTTCCACTCACTAATTCAATAATGTATACAAATCCATTGAAATGTGCATATATTAACGGCGTGAGAGGTATTTCAAAAAAATACATTTGTGTAATTTTTTAAATACAAAAGAATACACCAATAAGAACTTTACGTCAAATTAAACAGTGTCATTACCATTATCTGTCGGAAAAGTTTAAAAGAAAAAATTGGAGCCATTTTTGAGAAAATGACGTTTGGGCGTTTCTGGAAATGCGGAATTTTGAGCTCATTTTAACCAAAAATTGTTGAGTTTTCTAGAGACTTTACTTGACACTATTGAAAGCACATGTACTCATAAATAGAATACCGTGAAGAAATCATATCTAATGTAAATATTACCGATGTCAGGGACAAGTAAAAAAAAATTTTTAATTTTGGAAAACACAAAAGATTAAAACAATATGGCGTTTATGTCAACGTTTAGGGTACATTTGGCATTACCTCTACCAAAAATTTAAAGAACAAATTTGGAGCCGTTTTTGAGGAAATCTTCTTTTGGTAATTTTTCTCTCACGCCGTTAATATGCACATTTCCATCTATTTATATACATTATTACATTTGTGAGTGAAAGTGCTTCAAATGACTACAAATAAAGTTTTTCGAAAACACAATAGATTCCTGTGAAAAAGAGCTTCAAATTTCGCATTTACAGTAATGCTTTATCGTTTTATTAAGAACAGCTCCAAAATTTACAATGAAAATTTCTATTTTGGTCAAGGTGTTACTCTTCTTTAATATTCTTGAAGTAATATTTCGGTTGTACTACTAAGAAAGCAAAAAGTTGAGAAAATGTCAAAAAAGTGTACTTTGGGCGACGATAGATGGCAGCTGGCTAGAGAATGGAGCAAAACCTTAAAGCCAGACCACATCAAGGAAATTAGAAAACTATACTACGAGAACGTCTGTGCCATTCTGTAACACCTCTAGTTTTTTGACGAACCGCAAAGAGCAAACCCGCAAGTGTAATTATAGTATTTCCGAGCTCCCTCGTTGAAAAGAGGGACACCTCGCATTTGAATAAAAACACCCCCTATTATGACTCCTGTAATGGGAGAGAGAATGAACATAGCAGGAAAATTAATTGGGCGTAATAAATTCAACGTCAGTCTTACATAGATTCTCACTGATATATTTTACAAACTTCTAAATTGTTTTTTTAATATACAAGATAATGAATTGGAAGTGATGTTACGATGTTATTTTTAACTAACAATATGAATTAATGTGCTAATATTTATCGTTGTTCGCTAAAACTGAAACTCGAAATTACGTGACTGCTATTGATTAATAATGATTATGATAGTTTCATGAGATAATGTGTAAGTTAGGAGCTTCCAGTAATATGTCCGTAAATTCAATTAATTGAATTAAAGTGTTTCATGTAATATATCCATGGTGTGGCTTCATGAACAAATAAGTCCGCATTCTTACGAACATTCGTATGTGGAACATTTACTCATTCATCTTCCTCCTATTTCGAAATCCATGTGGCAATCCATACGCTAGGCGCATGGTATTTTAGCAGCATGGTGTTGCACGAGTGTAAATATTTTTTCAAAACACCAATACTGCATCAAAGTTTGAAACCGGTACGCGAAATATATTAAATAAAACGAAGCGAAATTTTATACATATTTCATTCTCTATTTATATATTTTATATAAATGGGTCGATTTTTATTCATCAGAGCGACAAAAGGGGTAAAGCGGAGAAGATAAATTCGTGGGAATCTCTAAGTTGAAAATACGTAACCAGATATGTGTCTGCTATGTATCCAGACTTATAACGTGGTAGAACACTAAAGATCCACTGTGCAATACTATTACTTAGTTTGTCAGTTGATATTTAATTTTTAAGTGATCCGATCGGCAAAGAATGTCATTGAATACTTCTCTTTTAAAAACCTATAATTTTTCATAATATTGGAATGAACTGGAAACTTCTTCGGAAACAATAAACTGATGTATTGAAAGCAAACGGTGAGTATTTACAGAAAAAAAATAGATGTCCACCATTGCATGCAAGGTACTTACGATGCTTAGATGCTGCTCTGCGTCAGCGAGCGTGCGAGCGTGAGAGAGTGGGAGCGTGTAACGTGATCGCACTGTCAGCCACGCGTTCGCCAAGGCGACTGGCGTTGCGGCGTCGGTCGCGGGCACCTGTACGCGCTCGCTGGTCGGTTGGCCAGGTGGGAGAGCCGACCAATCACAGCGCGCGCCGATGCCCCACGTGCCTTCACACGCGCCCGGTCGCGCTTTTGCAGAGGACAGCTGTCTTCTTGTTGGCAAACAAAAATCCACCGGTTCCTTCTTTCACTCCGATGGCGCCATAACCCGGGTCGGTCCTTGGCCTCACTCCGGAGACACGAACTACCGAACCCTTCCCACATTGCGCGAGAGAGTCATAAAAGTGCGTTGGGGATCAGCCAGTGTTTTACTCAAGGATTTTCGACTGGGGTGCGGACAGTAAATTTACGAATGCCCTGTATTTTTTTTAGGTCTTAATCTACTTTAACAAGAATACACGAAATCGACTGGGCAATATTGTTACTAAGGTTTACAGTCAAACCTGGCAGTGGCAGCTCGTGTTTAGGTTGCACGGTTGCACAACCCCCAGAAAATGAAAAAGATTTCATAATATCTTACGAATACACATTTTCCTTTTAAAATATTCATTATTCAAGATATTGCTGCTATATCGATGTATATGAAATCATTTTGAAACCAAAGAGCGGCCAACTGGCGCTCTCTCCGGTATCTGGTGCCTTGTCAGGAATTGCACCACGGTCTTCGCTGTGTGAATGCATTTACTGTTTTACTCTTTGGCCCTTGGATTTAACACGAGGAACATATGGCCTTTTGGTTGGGCAACCAGGCAACTGGCGCTGTCACGCTGCGAGGCGACGGAGGGAATCTCAGGGGATATTCTGTCCATATTCTGTCTTCGTCTAACTCACTGCAACGTAGTTTTATGATTTTCGCTCGTTATTGAAAGTACACAAGTTCAGTCAAATATTGGGGATATTCAGTGCATTGTTTCTGATATTTGGAAGAGTTGTTTTCATTTGATATTAGGTTCGTTGATTCAAAACGTACATTTGATGAGTTCTTTGTGTAAAGGTGGCAGTTTTGGATGGAAGTTCCTGTGTGACTGCAGCTGGCCAGCGGTTTGCGATAGTCCTTGTGAATATGAATATATGTCGAAGATCTTTCATTTTTACCAAATATACCAGGTAGTGAAGTTTTCGAAATAATATAATTTTATTTTTGAGAAAGGTGTCGAAGCAATAATGCTTGTTGCGATGTACTGGAATCGAATTCAATTGTCCAGTGGAAATCAAAGCCAGAACCACGTGCGCGGGAGGTGTATATATATGCCTTACGCGGACCCAACGCAAAAAATTATGTAAGTAGTGTTTCAATATAGAATTGTATTTCACTTACATTTAATTGATTTGAATTGCGTACATTTTTACCTACATGTGCGTATTTTGAATTTTGGAAATTACATTTCCGTCATTCGATGAAGATGCAACCTTCAGTCTGTTGGAGTACCAGCCGCCACTGAAACCTGGGTGAGGGAGAAGTGGATAAGCCAGAAAACTCTACAAGAGAGTAATTACCTGGTCCTGTCATTTTAATCCCCTAAAACCTCTGTAAGTGAGAAATAGAAACCTCTATAAGAGAAAGTTTTCCCTTGTGTACCTCTGCAACCGGGACTGCTACTCGTCTGTACCTTAATAATAGACAGTTGAGCGGCTTTAAAATCAACTATTATGACCTATTCTATAATTCTGTGGAACTAATCGCTATTTTTGTCTTAAATTTCCTGGAACATTTTTTTTTTTTGTATCGTATTTTACTTGAATGGCAAAATATGTGTGTATACTGACCTATTGTCGAACTTACTACAGTTGATAAGTATTAATTGGGAAGAAAGGTTCGTTATGTACTCAAAATGTTAAAACGAAAAATCTAAGTGTCGTTAAGAGATAAACTAAAATAGTGAATGCGTTCGAGAGCGAAAAATTGAGTAATGAAACACAGAGTTTGGTTTACCAGAATCCGTATTTTATAAAATTATGAAATCAAATGATTGTATAAAGTGTCAGTACTCTAAGGAACACGGCAATATTCAGAGAAGTCGACTTCTCGAATTTCCCAACATTGAAAAGAGCTTTTTAGAATGGAAAGAACAAACCCTCGATAAGAACATTCCCATAGATGAACCCTTCTTGAAAGAAAAATCTACAGGCTTCGCTACAAAACTGGGAATTAAGAACTTTTCAGCTAGTAGTGGCTACTTAGAGGGTGTTGAAAAGCGTCATGATATTGCTTTCAAAAAAGCTGCTGGGGAAAGTAAATCTATGGACAAAGGCGTGTGTAACCAATGGTCTGAAGATCTGCCAAGTCGTTTAGAAGGGTATGATTCAAACGATATTCACAACGCGAAAATATGTCTGGTACGGACAAATTCCCTCTTTTCATCATCGGGAATCAAAGCCACCTAGACGTTTTAAAGGACGTCTTCAAGAATACCTGTTGATTATGACAGTAATACAAAGGCTATGATGATGAAGAATTTATTTAAAGATTGTTTGAAAGAAGTTGACAAGGAAATGAAGATAAAACGAAACAAATTATCTTTTTCACTGACAACTCCGCTGTCCGTACGAACTCACCAATACTTGCAAAAGTAAGTCATGTTCTTGCCTACCAGTACCAACAGAAACATCAACCTTTAGATCAAGGTATCATACACACATTCTGTGAAATAACCTCTTTCCTTTTGATATTGTACTATTGCCAAATCCAGTGGCGGTGGGTGAGTAAAAATTTTAAGGTTTTGCAAATGCAATGGTTGAAAAGAATGAGGGATGGGGTCTCCCTCTCCAGTATTACCCGATCGATTAATAGACACAATTATTAAATTTGTTTAAGAATATTGTACCTTAAATTTCGAATATATTTTAAAATAGTTGGATTTCTATCCAATAATTATGTGTAAAAACTTACAATCACTAGTAACTATGGAGCGGACTTTAATAAAATGCCATTTTCTTTCTTTTCACTGCAGAACAATGCCGTTTAGTATAGAAATTCATTTTATGATAAAGGAAAAGGCCCATTTTTATACGTCATTGTTTGTGCATTTTTTATCGATTTCGACTAATAAGTCATTTTTAATGAATTTTTCGATGATTTCATCGATTTTAATATCAATTTAATGGTATTTGCATCAAATAATATTTACGAGATGCAACAAATGTTCTCAAATGCAGAATTCCTGAGTACCTATACCTGGTAGTCTATTTGATTTCTTTGCTCAGATGTTGTAAGGTCAGCCATTGTGGGTATGTAATCTAAAGTTCCTGTAACACCTGTCGGCTCATTGGCGGTTTAATCGATTTCGGGATAACTAAAGACAGATTTTCTTGTAAAGAACAGTCAAAACCAAATGTTTGAAAGCTGAGTTCACTTGAACTAATGGAAGTAGCCTCGATTACATCAGTATCCATCAATATATCCAACAGCTTAAGTTGTTCATCTGAACTGATTGTGATAACATTTTGACATCATTTTTCTTTGTTTTTAGGGCATTTTAGAAACATTTTAAGAGCATTTAATTGATCGTTTTTGGCGATGTTTTAGGTCATCAAAATCCTCCCCCTACTAGTAACGAAAGAAGGATACGAATAATTCTCCTTTCCATTCCAGTAAACTGATTATAAACTTGTCTCGGACGCGCCATCCACGTCTGGCAGCACACCATGAGCGCGAGGCGCGCAGTCGCTCCGAAATCGAGCTGAGATCAGCATCGCACTCGTTGCCAACGACAAGTCGGCCCACGCTGCCCGTCCGACGTATGCAACGGCTGATAGTGGATGTTAGGCGTCTGCTTTTGTGCGATGAAGGGGCACGCTGTTTACTATGCTACTGACTTACAACCTGACCAGAGAGTTTATGAAGAAAATTAATATTTACAATATAAATAACCTATTTTGAAAATATTGCTTTAATTTCTCATTTATTGTTTTTTTGTATTACTTTTGACCTTGACCCTTCAGACGTCTCCATGTTACAATAATTTTATCACTCTACCCAGAAATGAGGAAATTGTAATCTTACCTTGTTTACTTGAGTTGAACATCCAATCGCCGATTTTTCAGATGTACAAGTTTCTCTATCAGTCATTGAAGTTAATAGTTTCACGGTTACGTTGCTTCTCTACAAGTATTTGACAGCATTGTAACGGCGCGTGATCGCTCGGTTGCCTTTGAATTTCAACGAGTTGTTTGTATCCACTTCATTGTTGAAAATTATCGTTCAGCTTCTGGAGAAGTCATTGGAATAGTGAGATGAATTCGAAGAAGTTTGCAGACTTCCGGAAAAAATTCTTCCGACATTTCATTTTGCAGCATTACTTGAAATATTGGTACCGCTCCTATTGTATTTCTAAATTCGCGTCTCTTGTACCTTCCTTGCAACAGTGTTCTGTACTGGATTTGACGTCCTTTAGAAAATGGTTGCACCTCCAAAATGATTTTTAAAGCACCGTCATTTGTACTAAAAAAATTATCCTAACCCTCGAAATATCCCAGGGTTTTCGGATTGTTCACCTTTGTCGTGTCCTTGCAATGCAAGTTCCAATGCACCACAACATTTGGCATTTTATAAGAATGTCCAGAGTATGTCTGTTCTTGCGCACTTCATCGTGGTCTTTTACAGAGAGACGAAAACTGTCGTCAAGCTGAGTCACAAGATTCACGCGTCATAGTAAAGTCAGTTCAACACTACTGTTTTTATGGAGATGTAGTTTGATGCTTTTCTCACTGAAATGGTTCATGTCATTATAACCGGTCTTCGTCTACATATTTTCCTCCTTGTTAAATGAGACGCAAGGAAAACAAAGTAGTGCATTTTCTCCTTACACCCACGAAGCAACTTGTACGTCGAATAAATATTAGCAATGAATCGTTGACAAAACTCTCGCTTTGCTGATTCCATAGTTGTTTCAATTTACAGAACAAGCTGATCCTGAGCGAGATCCGGACAGTGCTGTGACAAGCGGAGTTCACTGCGTAAGTGTGAACATGATCTGGTGAAAACCCCCAATGAAAACACAGAAGCAAAGTCACGTGGTACCGAATGGTTCTTATGGAAAGAGGTCTGAGTGATGGGTTGTTTCGGAAACGTGAACAGCGATGTAGCCACATCGGTTCTTCAAAGTAATACTGGTATGGAAATTAAGAGGAGCAGACAAAGTCATACTCTTAATGAGATTGTAATAATGAAGTGAATATTGTATTTTGTTCAATTTTTTGGGTGTTGCGTGAACATGTGAACCTTATAGAACCGCCCCTGGCCAAATCTGTGTACTATTTACAGCAAACATCTAATACTATGACGGCGATTACTTCCACATTCATTATTAATATTGTTATTTCTACCAACTCCTATGCTCACAAATTCTCTCAACGTTAACAATAATTTATTACATTTACATCCAATTTAATCATGGGTTCGACATACAACACATTACTCCTTACTTACTACATGCGGATGTGTAATCCTATACAGAATCACGATTCCTGGAAGTTCTGTTGATTGAAACCAATTACTAGATTGGTGGCAACAAATATAAATTATCAGGCTTTTTCAACAATAAAAATTTAACATTTATTTTTACTTATGTTACAAATTCTTTCGATTTCATGAGAATTGCTTTTTCAATGTAGAACATTAACACACTGTACGAGTTTGAATATAGTTCGTAAGCTTACTATAATATCTTGATAGATGGCTTCTCGGCTGAGTAGCAGAATGTTGTCAAGAATGTGTTAGCAGATCCTTGTTATACCAATTCTTGTGTCCTTCCCTAAATTAAAAATGTTTCAGAAGATCCTAAACAATTGGCTATTACTAGGACTTAATATTCCCACAAATTTAATACACGGTCGCAACTTTCCCTATATGTGTTTTGTAAGAAACATTTACTCGCGACTGACTATTTTCAGCTACTTATTGAAAAGTCCTTCCATCAACGGCGCTCCCTTAATATACATCCCGTCGAAACACGGAGTCTATTTTAATTCAAAATTCCAACTACTATATTAATAAAATTTCCAATCTATATATTTAAAAAAATAAGGTATTCTGCCATGGCTTCGTTTAGAGCTTCTACTGAACCGATTGTAGTATTTTTTCCTTTAAATGAAAGAATGTGATCCCTAGATGTGTTATTAGATATTGTTTGTGTTGATTCACCAACATTTACGGTGTAAATTAATTAATTAAATCATTCTTTAATAGTACGCTTATCAATAGTCAATTGTTTTCTCCCAAAGGGTGACTGTTTTAAAATTGATATACATGAGTCAACAGATGCGAGTCCCCGCCGCTTCATGGTGGCGCTGCTTGACGTTTTGTTTTGATTGTTGAGATTTGTTCACGATTCACCAAGGTTTTGTTTCAGTGTAATAATTGCATTGTGGTGATGACAGTTTGCGTGTATTTCCTTTTGTAGTGTATTTTGTAGAAAACATTTGGACAATGGGTTTTGCTCGGTTGTACTGAAGTAGTGAAGTTGTTCAAAGGTTATGTCGAATTCCGAATCGTTGCCCACGCGCCCCAAAAGACGCAAACGTAGTACATTGACTGGGAGAAGGGAAAGAGAAAGTCAGCGTATGTATCGTGATATCATCGTGATGTATCGTGAGGTCATTTCGTTTTCTGTTGGGTCATTGTCTATGAAATGTCAGTTTTGTTCTACTTTGTACTTCCCATGTGAGAGAAATTCTGTAAACGAGTTTATTGTGTGTTGCTAAAATGGGAAAATAAGTTTATCTTCGAGCAATATGCCAGAAGAAATCAAAGAGTTGTTTATAGGAGATTATGAAACATCAAAAAACTTTAGAAATAATATCCGTCAGTATAATAGTGCTCTTTCTTTTGTGTAATTTGGTGCCGATATTGCATTGCCACCTGGTCATGGACCATACGTGTTCCAAATTTTGGGAACTCATCACAGAATATTTTCGTTATTCCCTGAAGATTTAAACAATGCAACATATTGTGAACATTAATCTGGGCACAGTATTTTACATTTATCTCAGATCACACCGTCAAATTTTGACGGGTTCTCACTTGTTATAATTTAATACTACAATTTAAACAATACCAAGCACTCAAACCTCAAACTAATCATAGATTCCCGCCTCACTCTCATTTTAAATAATACCCAGCCTACGCTGAAAATCCATTCGCACCTCATCAACCGCTTACGTGTGTTCGCTTCAATGTTTTTCTAGAGACTAATTCCATGCGTCCACAAGATCACGGCTCTGAAAGCCCTCTCTACACCTTTTTCATATAATGCGTTCTGGGCCGTGTCCATCAGCACAACGCTATGACACCAAGCATGGAGTATCACACTTTGTTGATCAGTTGTCCTAACAACGCGTATTCTTTGACTTTCGAGTTTGCAAACAATGTTATTATTACTAACGCTGGATGCCGATTCTATCATTAAAACTAAACTAGGGGTTCTTGAATTGTGGGAATTCTGATTTGGTGTTGTTGACGTTAGTATGTTGACGAAGATGACCTCTTTTATTTCTTCTAGGGGTTCTTGGCTTATCACAATGCAAACGCCTTTATCGCAGAAAAGTCGTTAAACATACTCTTATGAGCCTAAAAAACAATAGCCCATTCTCTAAAAGTATACATCTAGCCAAGAAAACAAGGTTTTGGATCAGATAAACAAGACAGCCTGAGAAAGGAAAATGCGGTTGAAGTTGTCCCTAGTAATGAAAAATGGACCAAGCTTGTGTTTCTCGATACCAGTATGTTAACACTAACCTTCGAAGACTTCGTACAGACTGACGATGACATGGCTACCACCGGTGAACACATCGACGATCATACCGTTAAGAATTCTGTTAGCACATGCAGAGACGGAAATGACAGTGAAATTGAAGCCGACCAATCACAGATTTGGGATACAGAAGTAAAGAACATTTCAAAGAAGCAAGCAGCTTTAAATGCACTGGATACGTTCCACCAGTTTCTTGAATACTCGGTGGTTGTTAATAAAACAATATTTGAAAAGATTTATCAACTGGAGAAACATACAAAATGCAAAAGCAGAAACGCAGAAGAAATTAATGGATTTAAGTAAATATTAGTGTAAGATTTTTTATTTCTTTTTGTACGTATGTCATATTTTAATTAGTAATACCTATACAATACATACTAATTTATCACTACGAATTTGCTGTATTTTTAAACCTCTATAAGTGAGAAAAGCCACTTCTGCACCCTTCAATTCTCGCTTATCGACTCTATTACATTAATTATGTAAAGTACGCGGATATTATACTCATATGTACTACATTATATTTAAACTGAGATTACTCGTATTTTTATATTTAGATGAATATTTTCTCATTGTGAATATGAGAAAATTTATAAAATATACAGAAAACAATTCAGTCGACCTGGGTGGCCGAGGTGGCTAGAGCGTGTGCGGATTCAGCGCCTCAGTCTGGAGGTTCCCGGGTTCGAGTCCCGCCTTGGGCGTGGATGTTTGTCCCTTGTCTTCCATGTGTTGCCGCGGAAGACCTTATGAGACTGCTGACAACAGACTGCGGAGCCCGCAAGTGTGTCTAGTATTATGTTAATATGTGTCCCCATGAGACATACTAACCATAGGACGTACTAGTTGGTACCCGGCGCGGACAGTCGAAATCGATATCCTCTGAAGATGGAAAAACCTTAGTAAACCAGAAATACAACAGAATGGCACAGATTCTGGTAGTAAAGTTTTCTAATTTCCTTTTTGTGGATTGGTACTTTACAGTCTTGCCCCTCCTTCTTACCTGCTGCCATCTATCGCCGCCCAAATTACATTTTTTTAAAAATATTCTCAACATTTCGGTTTTCAAGTAGTAAAACTCAAACATTAATTTAATAATATTAAAGAATGCTAAAACCACATCCTAAATAGCAATTTTCATTGAAAAATTTGGAGTCGTTTTTAAGAAAATGGCGTTAAGCGTCACAGTAAATGCGAAAATTGAAGCTCTTTTTCACAAGAAATTATTGAGTTTTCGAAAAACTTCATTTGAAGTCATTTAAAGCACTCCCTCTCGCAAATGCAACAATGTATACAAATCTAATAAAATATGCGTATTAACGGCGAGAGCGATATTTTTAAAAAAATGTGTATTTTTTAAAAAAACAAAAGAGTACAATAAAATGAACTTTAATTCATATTAAACAGTGCCATTACCACTATCCCTTGCAACAGTTTGAAGAAAAAATTGGAGCCATTTTTGAGAAAATGGCGTTTGAGCGTTTGTGAAAATGAGGGATTTTGAGTTCATTTTTACAGAAAACTGTTGAGTTTTCGAGAAACTTTATTTGACATTCTTTAAAGCTCATAAATATAATAATGTGAAGAAATCGCCTTTAATGTAAGTTTTACAGACGTGAGACAAGTCAAAAAATTTCATTTTTGTAATTAAAAAAAAACAAAATAATACAGCAATATGGCATTTATGTCACGTCATAGGGTTTGTTTGGCACTAACATCACCAAAAATTTAAAGAAAAAAATTTAAGTCGTTTTTGAGAAAATTTTGAAAATGGCCGAGGGTCTTCATGTAAAGTACCCCAAATTTCAAAGAAGGTTTTTCAAAATTTCAAAGCTTGAACTAGAGTCCGATGGCCAGGGGATTCTTCAATTTGGAGACGATCGTACGAATGGAGTGTTCCGGGACGAACAGACGGACAGACAGACGAACGTTTTGCTTCCAATTGGCTTTTCGGCATCAAGGACCCACAAAACAGGAATTCTAGCTACATCACGTGTTAGTGGATTATGTTCTCTTAATTTAGCAACTGGTTTTATGTACTTTTTCGCCACTAGAGACCGGCAATGAATTTTTTTCCGCCGAAAATCCGCTGTTTTTCGCGCAGCATTACATAACTTTCTCTATATTACGTATATTACTCCATATATATACGTACGTATACAAGAAAGTAAAAAGGTTAATAGAACCTTAGAGTGACACAAATATTAACCCGATAAAAATAGAGAACCGGATTTAGGATGATGTATAAATTAATATAGGGAGAAAGAAAGGACTTAAGTATATTTTGAGAAACGGTCCTATTTGAAATTAAAAACATTAATCTTCTCCTATATTATTTCAGTAGTATACTACCTTGGCTCTCACACGCAACCAATCTTTATAAATGAGGTCTGTAAAGAAAGAGAATTTCACGGAGCAGTGACCAATTGCACTTTGACTTAAAAAAATATGAAGGATTTGTTAAAAAAGTGCATCTAAACATTCACGAGAAATGCAACCCTCAACACTCGATAGCATTTATTTTTCCAATCTACATCGTTAAATAACTCCTTGACAATGCGTTCTTGGACCTTGAGAACTAAAATTTTGAGGCTTTTGGCCTCAAAGAAACTATCATCATACCGTAATCTACAGTATAAGTTCTTCCTGAACATTTTATTACATTTTTGCTGGTCCAGCGCTACTCGATATTATTCCACCTGCTCAGAGAAGTGCAGAATCTGCAACTGAATGTGAAATTAAACAAATTACTTGATATAATACGAAAGTGAATAACACGAGTGTACCTCTCTACTCGGTAATGAAGTTAAATAAGAATAGTTTGAGTTTACAATTGTGTTTTGTATTGTTATCAATTACAAGGAGACATATAGAACAAGTAACAGAGGATAAGAGGGTCTTGAAGAAAAAGATTATTACAGGCTTAATACGGAAATGAAAAAATAGGGAAGAGGGTTGGGTCTAACATGGGAGAGTTCTCGCACGGGTACGCTAGTTAAAAATATTTTAAACTGAACAATGAAAGAAAAGAATGCCGGAAGGCATTAACGAATAGGAATGCTGGGAGTGGGGGACAAGTGAAAAAGTTCCGTACAAACGATCAACGGGAAATGTGTTAGAGTTTGATCTGCGCCTCGTCATAAAACCTGTGGGCACTCGAGTGAGGCATTGTTACGGTGGCAACAGAGGACAATACTCGTAGAAGTGGTGAGCGAAGCGCTATGAAAGTGTTGCAGTGAGGTCCGCGCTATGGGGAATTTTTTGAAGTTTTAGTCATTTCATTTACTGTAATACGGGCATTGGTCAGAGGTAGTAGAATGGAAGTAATTGCGATAATAGAAAAATATTTTTAGAAATTTTAATTTGAAATTTAAAATGTAAAAAATATATTTCGTTATTTTCGAGTGTGGAGACCGAGAAGTTAGACCACGCAAGGTGCCTGCGCAGAAATAGTTTTGATGGATAATGGATATTTGTCGATCAAGATTATTGTAGAAAAACAGCGAAAGGTAAGTGCAAATTTCAAAAGAGACCGAATAGTAATGCACTACAAGACCCAACAACTGCAAACATTTTTCACAGATATAAACAGTGCTGACTTATAAAAAGTTAGGTACCCGAACCCCCCACAAATTAATTATTAATTTAATAGACATAGTTCTACAGGTGAGTCAAGTAACTTTAGCACCTTCTGTAATTTTTGTTCTTGATTTTTTTCTGTGATTTTGTTCTTGTAATTTTTGTAGTTGAAGTTCTTGCAATGCATTGTTCATGGAAGTGGATGAGGGAATGGGGCTAATTAATGTATGTATTAATTTCCATTTCATCACTTCTATTTTACGAGATATTGAGGTAACATTGTTGGTTTTTTTCGAATGACCCCTTCTTTGCGTTCACTTTTCTTGGTCTGTATATTTTTACTTCCTCGTATACGTACGTACTACGGAGTAATATACCTACTATAGAGAAAGTTATGTAATGCTGCACGAAAAAACGGCGGATTTTCGGCGGAAAAAAAATAATTGCCGGGCCCTGGTAACGAAAAAGTGCATAAAACCAGTTGCTAAATTAAGAGAAAAAATCATCTAACACGTGGTGTAGCCAGAATCTGTGTTTTGTGGGTCATTGATGCCGAAAGACCAATTGGAAGCAAAACGTCCATCTGTCTGTCCGTCCGTATGTGAACACTACTAGCGCCTAAAATACACGTACGATCTTTTCTAAATTGAAGAACCCCCCGTCGCTCTGACTCTAGTTGAAGCTTTGAAATTTTGGAAAACATTCTTTAAAATTTGAGGTACTTTACATGAAGCCTCCCGGACATTTTCAAACTTTTCTCAAAAACGGCTCCAATTTTATCTTTAAATTTCTTGTAAGAATACAGTAAAATACTCTAATAAAGGTGGCATATGTCCGATTTTCACGGTTAACTCTGAATTTTCGAAAATTGCGAATATTTGGGTTGTTTTCGGCGTCTTCTTACAACTGTAAAATTGAAAATAGAGATTTTTCCTTCAAATGAAATTTGTTGTCCGTAAGTAGTTCTTTCATTAAGTTCATGTACATTTTCTTTCTGTTCTTCTACATTCAAAAATTGTAGTAGTTTTCGTGCAATAGTGCGTGAAATATTTAAAATTTTAAAAAATAACGAAAACAAGATTTTCTAAAAAAAAACGGCTCCAATTTTTTTCTTTACATTTTTGGTACATATGTATTATGTACATTTTATTATGTACATTGTACTACAATTTATTTTGTACATATTTGGTACATAATAGATGTACCCTCTACGATGACATAAACGCTATGTTACTCCATGTTCGCCATTAAACGCCATGTTCTTTTGTTTTTTGAAAATTTACTGAAATGTAATTTTTTTAAATGTCTCTTCCATCGTTAAAACCTATATTATAGATGTATTTCATTGTTCAATGCGTTTCTTAACACATGAGCTTCAAAGTATCTCTAATGATGGTTTTTAGAAATGTTCTTAAGTTCCCCATGATCGTTGAGTATAATTAACATGAATTGCCCAATTTTCTCAAAAACTATGGAAAATTTTTCGCCGAAATTCTCCACAATGGAACAGAGTTTAATTCTTTTCGATATTCCAAAAGTTTGAATTTTTGGCGAAGATATTTGGGGCCCCAAAATCAAAATAATGCTAAAAAATGTAGGTATTTTTAAATCTTAAATAAGATAAAAAGTATATATTGCAGAAAAAACGAAAAATAAACCATTGTATCAATTCAAAAAAATCTAAATATATTGTTTTATAACATTTTCTCGATATATTGTAAATATTACCGCAAATGTTTTCTGCATTCGCTCGCCTGCAGAATTCGCCTGTGATTTAGAGATAAAACGGTTACCATTACTAGAATGTTGTTATTAAACAATGTATTTGTGTTGACACAGTCTGAACACGAGAGCTATTATCAGTGGAATATTGAAAAAAATATTACGCATAAGTGTGTGTGTGTGAGTGTCAGTCATAATACATATTCGTGTTTTGGTTTAAGTGTCATCGTAGTGTATTACTTAGTGATTTTTTTCCATGTGCATCCGTTGGCATTATTTTATTACTGAAATGATATGCTGTTTGTGGTGGCAAAATTGTACCCATTACTCCTGTGTATCATATATCTAACCGCTAGTACGTAAGTAAGTAAGTAGTTTAGTAAAATAATTGAAATTTCAGAGCTATATTTTGCGTTTATCATTTTTGCATCGTTTGTAGTTATGATATACTTATTACGTATCGCTTTCCCTGCTCCAAAGTGCTTGAAGTAATACTTGAAGCAAAGGCAAATTAAAATTTTTGTTCTCAAAACCCGCACTAAAAATCCAAACTTCATTTGAAATTATTTGAAGAACTTCCCTCACAAATGCAATAATTGATCCAAATCCATTGATATGTGCATATTAACGGCGTGAGAGAAATTTCAAAAATATTTGTATAATCTTTGAAAAAACATAAGAATAGACCGAAATGAACTTTACGTCATAATAAATAGTTCATTACCACTATCTTTTGGAAAAGTTTGAAGAACAAATTAGGAGCCATTTTTGAGAAAATGGTTATTGAGCGTTTCTGATAATGCGGATATTTGAGCTCATTTTAACAAAAAACTATTGAGTTTTCGAGAAACTTTATTTGACAATATTTAAAGCGCATGTTCTCATAATACAATAACGTAAAGAAATCGCCTCTAATGTAAGTATTACCGACGTGAGAGACAAGTAGAAAAATACATTGATGTAATTTTTAGAAGGCGATGGCTAGAAGAGGCTGCAGAAGACTGCAATGACAGACTCAAATGAAAACTGGGATGCGAGAGACGCCTAACGGTGTAAAATACTCGCACTACTACTACTACTACTACTACTACTACTATAATAATAATAATAATAATAATAATAATAATAATAATAATAATAATAATAATAATAATAATAAGGAGGAGGAGGAGGAGGTCACGTGAACTTTGAAACATTTCTTTCTTTTAACATTCATTTCATTGATCTGCCGGAAAATAAATCAGGGAAAATGAATAAATAAGGAAAAAGGAAAACCTGGAAACATCAGGGAAATTTCTTCCAGAAAAATAGTAGCCATCTCGTATGATTAAACTTACTTAATTCTTCTTGTAGTGTATTTTATTACTTACTAGAAAAATTTAAAGAAAGTTTAATAAGAAAGAGGACCCAGTGGCGGACAGAGGGGCCCAGAAATGTAGTTGCTCCCTCGTGTTTTAGACTGCACATGCCTATGGCGAATTATGAAATTATTCATAATAAAATTAACCAATAATAAACTCGTTCATAAAAATAAATGTCATAAAAATGCAAAAATTTAATTCTTTTTTTAAATTCCTCTTGAAAGCTTCTCCCTTCAAATTGTTATTTGTATATTGTTCACTAACAATAAGTAGGCCTACTGATTTCATACCAAAGATTTTTTAAACACGCTTTCCTAATGAATTTCTGTTTCAAGAAAAAAAACAAGTAAGCATTTACGAAGCTAGTTGGTTATCACGCCTTTTACTGCTCAATATTATAATCTCATTCAGTTAAGTTACAGTACCAGCGACAACATGTAGCAATGAATACATAGCTTCATGTATACAGAGCTGCATGTATTTACAGCTCCTTGAGCGACAGCGTGCACCTAAATTTCATCAAAACCAAATGAAGGAGAAGAAATGTGCCTGAGGAAAAAGGAAATTCGCTGGCCGAACCCGCGCTCTCTAGAATAGTTTCTCCAGGGGGTGCTGGCCGAACTTAGCAAGAAACTCCGAAGCTGAAAAGGCGAGAGCATGGTGGAAATTACCACCATGGAGATGAACTCTTTTCCAGGGCATTTATCCAGCCAACAGCCGGTTATCATTTACGTTCGCAGTGTAACCATCTGTCCTCCTTTTGTAGGACATGTCATCCTGTCCTCCCTCCTTTTTTAAATTTACATGAATTGTCCTCCTTTTTGTTCTGTTAAATTGAAAATACTGGCACAATTTTAAAGTAATTAAATTAATTAAAGGGACTTCATGTCTTGAATATCTACATTTTTACTCAAATAAATGGCCTCCGTAATCATTATGCATATTGTGCATTATAGATCATTAGGCATATTGAGATATAAAACTCATTTATGCTTATTGTTTGGTAGATAACGAAGGTGAGAGTGGGGGCGAAATTATCACGTCGGAAGCTTTTATTTTTAATTACGCAAAGCCTAATATGATTTTTAAAGACAATTATGCTTTGGAATTGTTGAGTACATTGTTTATACATCGTGGACTATAAAACATGTAAAACAATCTCTTTTCATTGAAATGTCCTCCGCAGGGAAAAAGTTTTCCGGTAACCCCCCGGTATTCCACCATACTCTAGACATCAACTCACTCGCGGGCTCCTCTGATCTGGGGTCAACAGAATGCGAGGCTCTCCGCAATAACGCATGCATGAGAGACAAGAGACAAACAACCATACCCAAGGCGGGACTCGAACTCGCGACCCTTCGGACCGAAGCGCCGAAGGACCCTAGTCGGTACATGCTCTTAGCCACCTCGGCCGCCCAAATACTCTTTGGAAATAACAATCATATTTCCATGGGCGAGAGACGAGTTGAATAGCGTGGCTAGGCCACGTGGCCAGGAAGGACCTTAGCTTACACCACTTTTGAGTCTCTGCGCATGCGCTTTCGATATTTCACATTTCTCGATGTAGTCTGTTGGGGGGCTTATAAAAAGGTTTAATTCATTTATTCGGCACTTATGTAACATAATTGCATAATTCAAATATTTAAAATGTCACCCTATAGTCGAGATTTTTTCTGTTTCATGCCGCTAGTCTAGTAATGAGATCAATTATCATTTAACTCCAAATGAATCGTTGAAACGCAAAAGTGTTTTTTGCTTCGGAATGTTGGTGATACTTTTGATCGACTGCAGTGCAATAGTTGGCATTGTGCGGCAGCGTCGAGCAGCATTTGTCTCGTATTTGGCCATCTGTTATTTACATTAAATACTCAGTTTAACTTTTAGGATACTTAAAGGACGCGTCAAGAAATTTCTGTAATGACTGCTACACGTGTTCCCCCTAAAAGATACAAGTGGGCGTTAGACTCAACAACTCGGTGAGTGGAACCATTCAATCTCAAATGAGCTCCAATGACTCCTTCTAACCTCTGCATTATAATTAATATTGACTATTTTTAGCATTTACTTAATAGTGACTTTTAATTTCATGGTTTGCTTATAGAGTCAAAACTAAGATAGAATTGTAAAACTGTTTAATCTTTATCAAATATTCTAGTGGTAAACCAGATCGCAGTTCTGATTTGGCATCACCTCCAGGATATAACCCATCAGCAGGGCAGGTTTACACTGAAGTTACTAGAGAATCTGATCCCAACCATTTAATCATTAAAAAATCTTGGGAACTTGCCCTTGGTCCTTTGAAACAGGTAAGTTTTGAGCTTCATTTGGCCAAGTAGAACCCATAGTGGAATATTTTGTATGGTATTGTCCGTAGGTTCCCATGAATTTGTTCATCATGTACATGGCTGGAAATTCAATCTCTATATTCCCAATTATGATGGTTGGAATGTTGATCATTCGACCTGTTAAGGCCTTATTCACCATGCAAAACAGTAAGTATTTTAATATTTCATATAGATAAAACACAAATTTCTTAAGATCTCATTTCTGACCACATTGGAGAATTTTACATACTAGTGACACAATTGTTTAATTTCATAGTGTAACTAGTTCCTTTTAAAACTTAAATGAACTTTTTTTTTACTGTCATTTATACATGAATTTGTATTGCCAAGTTTATTGCAACACAAATCTGAATTAATATTTTTCCAAGTAGTGCAAGGACAATTTACTACAACTTTATTGGCCAAATTTGAACTTGACATAATTACAGAGATACAACACACTAATAATGGGTTCAGCTAAAAGTAAAAAAGTGAAGGAGGGAGGGGGGAATGGAGGTGGTAAACTACATTTCAAATAAAATACAATAGAGGTATATGGAAATAGTAAATTACTATTATACTGTCACCCATCTATTGTACAATTTATTGATTCCTAGGTATCATTTAAGAAGTATTGGAGTAAATAGTATAGCACTTTTAACATTGAAAATATATTGTTCACTATTTTTTTGTTGTGATGGGTTCTTCTCCAGATTAAAATTCAGTGATAATACTAATCCATTCAGAATTAATGGAACAATTAATTAGATGCATCAGCAATTGTATGTAAATTGTTTCTAAATTAGGTTTTGTAAACAAGGTCTCATTAAGTTCTTATCCTTGAAGAAACACTACAAACAAATATAATTATTCAGATTGGAATTGAACTCTCAAATAATATTTAAAGCTGTAAATATTGTTTTCTGGTAAGACATGGTTCAAATTAAAACTAAATATGTGAAAATTAATTTTTTCCCAATAAGAGTTGCCTGACTGAAAGAAATACTGACTGATACAGATTAATGTATCACTTTAACCTTTTTCCAAAAGTTGTAACAAGTAAAAAAAGCATTTGTTTAAATTTTGCAAGGTTGAATTATTCATATAAGTTGTGTATTTTGCAATTAAGTTTAATAAATATGCTAACTATTTTATATTGTAGAATACCATTAATGAATAAACAATATTATATTTGTAAAAATGCATGGAGAAATAGCTTGATTATTGGACTGCAGACTTAGTGACTTTATTTAAAAAAAAGTGTTGCAAGCTGTTTCTTCCTTTCTGTTAGTCAGTAGATTATGCTGAAAATAAAGTCTTCATATTCTTTATGTGGAAGAGTTAAACATTACTTTCATAAAAGAATTATTGAAATTTAATTTCATATTAAGCTTGTATTTGGAAACAAAACCAGTAGCAAAAAATTAATATCAGAACATATCTGAAGAAAGTGTGCTTAAGTACACTGTTAAGTCATTTCATTCATGTAGGGATTGTTTTACAATTCTCTCTCATATATAACTTTATTGCAGCATTCAAGATGATTGAAGGAAGCCATGCAGCAGGACAGAAGTTTGTGTACTTTTTGGGTAACATCGTCAGTGTTGCTTTGGCCCTCTATAAATGCCATTCCATGGGGCTACTGCCCTCCCATTCTTCTGATTGGCTTGCCTTTGTTGAACCACAGATGAGAATGGAGTATTCAGGTGGTGGTATGAGCTTGATCTGAATGTCCAGAAACAAGGTGGCCAAAGAAAGCTTTTTTTTTCAATACTGGTTGTGTATATTTGTACAGTTTTTAAGGTTCACAAATTCCCTTTGCACTTCTATCAGTCTTCTAAAGATGAAATAAGCATGCCATAATTAATTAACATATTTCTGAATAGTTAACCAAGAATTAAATGTAAAAATTGTATAAAAAATTGTAAATTAAACTACATCATTAAACTAATTGGCAAGTTCATTATTGGTCTTCTTGGAATTACACTTAAGCTGCATTGTCATCTTGATGGAAGTTGAAACCTAGAAAACCATGAACAATCTGTACAATCAAACTCTGAAGAAAATCCAATGACCTTAATTATATACAAATTCTACTATTTATCTCCCAAGATGTTTGAAGTGTGTAATATCAGCTTGCAAGTTGATGTACAAATTGGAGTAAAAGTATTTTTACAGAAGTGTACTAGTGGATCATTCCTGTATTAAAAAAAACGTATATTTGTAAGTATATATATATATTACATGTTCAAAGTATTTCCAATATATGTGAATAAAGGACCAAATGTGATTTTTGTCTTTGAACTGTGCTGTCCTTATACCCCTACTTTCCTTTGTATACATTTTACAGGATTTCTATTGGTTTCATATTTAAATAGTAGACAACGAATACCTGTTATCTATGCATCTTGTATTCTCATATTTTATTTCATTTGTCCTTTTTATGTTGATCTGCAAATTCCTTGAATTTTTCCCAAAGTTTCCCTGGGTCATCAACTCTTGGAATCTGAAAATTGGAAACTTCCGAGTTACTACCTAAGAACACAAACTTGCATGTAAGAATTATCACATAATTACAACAAAAAAGACATTAAGTTTGCCAGGGGAAAACTAATTTAGAATTTGCCCAACAAAGCTTAAACATTACAAATTATTCAAATGTCATTTTCATTCATTTTCTGGTTGAAAGTATTGAGAGTTTTTGTTTTTATGAGTATGAATTTATAATTCCTAGAAAGCATCAATAGAAAACTTGTTCCATCCTGAAAATTTAAGATGAGATTGAAGGCGCTGTATTGTACAAAAAATATATGAACATTTGCTCACCTCATAATTCTGACTGATATAAATTCCTGCATACACTCCAGCTCCAAATGTTATCTAAAAAAAAAGTTACATTATCAATACTTCAAAGTAGTTCTTAAAAATTTACTTTTCAAATATCAGAGATGTTAATTTAATGACAAGTAGTTTTGCTTACGGCCTATTTTAAAACGATATCATTTAATTGTCATGCATATCATAGGATGAAAATTAGAAAAACTATATTAAATTGTTTACGACTAAAACACGTTGCTTACAGCTCCACCTACTAAGAGGTGTAAGAATATGAAGATAATTAAAAGTGAGTTATACAAAAATGTTAACAATCCCATGGCTTTCCATTTGAAGTAAATACGACGGAGATGCCACACCAACGCGAGCTACGAGAGCTTAGTTTATTTTCGGATTTGGCTGCGTTTTAAATAGATCGCTATTAACCTGATCAACACGGCATGGCAGAATAAATATAGTATTTAATTTTTCATGCACCACTGACACTTACCAAGAACTTGATCATTATTGACTGAAGAGTTCTCTTTTCTGGGTTTTCTCTCTCTCAACGAATATCTTAGGCTATCAACACGAATTGTTTAAGATAGATGCACAGTGACAAGCGGCATTCCGACGTTACCCTGCATCAGCTGACGTCTCCCTATGGTCCTTGTCCCCTCCCGCCTTGAAAGTCACCCTTCTCAGCGAAGGCAACTCACGGCTCGTTTGATCATTATATTAGCAATTGTTTTTCTCGCATACGGGCTCCGTACACATTGACAGGGATGCTGTTGCGAAAATGACAGGACTCGAATAACAAGTATCATCTCCACCGGAAATATTACAAATAAGCGTGTTTGCTGGTTAGTTCAGATAACTTGTATGATTGTTCACGTGTGAAATGAGTACGCATTAATTGTTATTGAAGATCAAGGACAAATTATCACCTTTTATGATCTTGTTTAGTTCCAGAATCTTTTCGGGAGAATGCTCGATTGAATTATGTAACGTGCGATACATTTCTAAGCAATACATTCGAAACTTCGAACTCACTGTGAAAAACAGTTTGTGTCAATGGAAAAATTGTTCCACAAAAGATGGTGCGTAACATCTCTGTACATTGCACGACACTGGGTGTCAAAAGTTTTTTTTTTTAAATAAATGAAGTAAATAATGTTATACGGATGCTTTTACCACACATTCAATATCTATTTCAGGCTTGTCAAAAGTTGTTTAAGCTTCGGAAGTGCCAATGCATTGAATTTTTATCGATGCCTCAGTTCTGCAGAAGTTTCCACTGCATTGAGACCATTTTACTTCTCAGTCCATCCTGATCTTTTTGGCCAATATCCTGATGAAAGGGTTTGTTGCATTCATTTTGTAAGTTACGGGTAATTTCAGTATGTGAAAGGATTTTAATATCACTGTTTTCATTTGATTGTAGACAATAAATGAAAATTCACTGAAACAGCTAAGTTCTTACATTGAAACACTCCAGCAGAGAAGACCAGCAAGGCCAACATCTGTTACATTCTACCTTCGAAGTCGTTCTAATGGCACAAATATGTCTAAGAAAGGTAATTAATTTTCCCTTTCCCTTTGTTTTCATGTTTCTGACCTTGCAATTCTTCAATGAATTGACTTTGATTTCAGGTTCATTCCGTTCTGTAAAAATTGACCTCAAACAAAGAGATCTCAGAAAAACAGTGCTGTCAATTTTAAAATCTTGTGATTTACCGACAACATATGTAGATAATATTGCTCCTGCCCCAAAACAAGAACCTTCTTTTGGACTGGAAATCAGAAAACCTAAATTTGATGAAAATGATCCTATTTTTGGGGCTGCTATCTTGAGGCGAGAAGTAAGGCAAAGGAAGGATACTGAAACATTGTCGTAAGTGTCGTTTATAGTGAATGAGAATTCTAAAACGTCTGACAAAAGTCTAGAATATCGACATTAACGTGCCCCAAGGAAGACTTTCCTAACCAAGTTAATTTGGAGAATGTCAGCACAAGTATTCATTGTATATATTTGTAGATTCTCAACTTTATTATTAAGGCAAAAAATCTCCGAGTTGGCCTTCATAGTAGAAGGTCCAGAGGCAGTAAATTAACTGCCAATTTTTTATTTTGGAATATGGGCATTTTTTGAGGGAGATGTTATTGATAAGAAATTGGAATGTTATATTTTTAATTATTGTTTGTTTCTTATTTGGCCTGGTTTTTATGAACAAAGCAAGTTTTTAATAATTTTTTCCAAACTCATTTTGAAATTTTTAGGGGTGTCATGAAACATTTTCATTTAGACGAAGTAGACTTCATTACTCAATGGAAATTGTTTAAAGCAGGAAAACATGCCAGAGTTGCCACTGCTGTGAAGAGAAATAACGCTAATATGGTGTGAGAATTATTAATCTTTGAATAAAATCATCTGACGAATTGGCATGATCCACAATTGTCTGCATTTGATTATATGTTCCCAAGTTTGACCAAGTTATGAGCTCCTCTAATAAATTGATAACATAGAAAATACAAATTAATAACAAAATAAACAATACTTTTTGAAATATTAAATGTTTGTTACATTGTGCAGAGAAACCGTGAGAGATCAGTGATCAAAAGTATGCAATGGGAAGGGAACTTGTTAGTGATTCTCTAGGATTTGTGAAGTCTCTGTGCTAATTTGCTAGCACCTTTTCTAAAATGTAAATTTCTGATACAAATTTACATTAAAATTTGATAGTTGAAATTATCCTACAAAAGTGGTTTAGCTCATGGACATTATCATGTGTCCCACAAAATGAAAATTATCCATCTGGGTGGCAGCAATGTTTCTCAGGCACAGGGAAAACCATCTATGGAGGGAAAGTGTGTGTGTGTGTGGGGGGGGATTCTTTCAATTGCCAAGCATAGGATGTATTTTCTGCTGTATCCTGTGTGTGTTCATTGAGTAGTTGGCTGAAGTCTAAAACACAGTACAACTTAAGGAAGTTGTTTAAACTGGCACTTTGCACCACTCCAGCGAAGGGAAATCCACAGCAGTGGAGAGAACGTGGGGATTATGAGGGGAATCTTTCGGTGGGAAGGAGTAGTGAGAATTTGAATTTATTAGGAATTGCACGTCAGCAAGGGAACTGTGGCCGTTTTTGTCATTCCTTGAGGGTGTCTCCAAACTTTATGAGCCTTGAAAATCGCCTATCAGTAAGTTTTATTCATTTCTTTCAGAGCTAAGCTAAGCGTAATTTGAGGGAGGGCTTAAGTAGTCTCCCCTCCACCTCTTCTGCCCCCTCCCTTCCCCTCCCCCGTCACCATGCTTCTCTAAGGATGTACCATGTTGTCTACTTTAACCGAGTAGTTTTATGGAAAGTTTAGTTGGGTGTTTGTATAGTGGAATGCAGGGAATCAATAAGATGATGTAATTCATCTTTATTAGACACTTTTTTATTGAAATAGTAACCTGTGAACACAACTGGTTGATTTTAAAAATTTGAGAAGAAATTGAATAACCGTGTCAGAAAATGCGTGACATTGTTTAGCAAATGTAATCATTGCTTTACACAGGATTATTTCAAACATGTAAAGCTCTTCTGTGCTCACATTTTACATTGTCACCATTACTTTGTCAGAAGAAAAAGTTTGTGATTGTGCACTGGAAAACAATGAATTTTCAACAAAAAAATTCTTATTATTGGGCCCTGGTAATGTAAAAGTGTATTAATCATATTCCTATATATAGTAAATTACTTCCTCTAACACGTGGTGTAGACAGAATTCATGTTTTAGGTCCATGATACTGAAAAATCAATTGACAGTAAAATATCTGTCCCTCATCTGTGGTCAATGCCAGCACCTAAACCGTACAGTTATTTTCTCCCAAATTCATTTTCCTGGATTGATCTGAATGAACTTGAGACTGTGAGTTTGAAACTGATATTACGATTTTTGAGGGTACTTTACACAAAGCCTCAATAACATTGTCAAAATAATCTCGAAAATGGCACTGAATTTTTTGGTTAAACTTTGTCCTTGGATAGTGTAAATGACACTAAAGAGGTCTCATTTTCATTGAAGTCGCTAAATATTGCAAAAAGTTCAATTTTTTTAGCATCTTCCCATTAGTTCAGCATTAAAGATTCAAACATTTTTTTAATGAAATCTGTTCTCTTAAGGCAGATCCTGAAATAAGGAAATGTACAGTTTTTTTTTAAACTAATATTTTTTGCAGAATTTGAACTTGAAATTTTTTTCAATAAAAAATAAACATTTTCTCTAAAAGCACTCAAATTTTGTTTTTTTAATTTCTCCTTGTACGTATCGAAGGGTGGTAAAAGAAAGTCCCATTTTTGGCATGGTTTTGAAAGTTGCAAAAAGTTAACATTTCAAAACTGCAAAATTGTAAAAGATATTTTTGCCTTAACAAAAATGTATTCTATAAAATCAGCTCTATCAAAAGGCCTGTACAATTTTTTGAAAAAATACTAGTATTTTCACATAATTTCTAGTTTTCAATTAAAGCAAATGATCAAAGGAACTTTTTCCCCAAAATTGCTTCAATTTTTTAAAATGTTTTTCACGGATAAAGCGAGAGATGCTTAGAAGAATGATGGAGTTCTCTTTTCGGTTGATCTCTGAGTTGGAAAAAAATGTATACTGAAATTTTGCATATATTTTTTTTTCCCCCTGTAGAACACTAAATAACACATGTACAGATCGTGATAAATATAAAACATTTCAATTACATTTTCAAAAATATATTTAATTCTGTGGCAAGTTTCACAGCAAGTAATGACTGCGCATAGGTCCAGAATTTGTAAACCTTCATTTCATTAGAATTGCAGAATAAATTCTGAAAGACATGAAACAATATTTGGAGGTATTTCAATTTTCCATATAGCGCACATGTTCTTTCTGGTGTAATTTTTCTTCAGTTGTACCTTTTGTGTAATGTAATCACAAGGGTTCAGATATATCCTTTATCTACGTCATTGTACTCCAATGTTTTAGGTACTTTTGATGTTTTGTTACATGTGTGTGTGTGTGTGTGTGTCTATAATGCCTGAAACATATCTATGTATTGGCTATCTATTGGTCAAATAAATTTACAAAGTTTACAAAGAATATGTCTTCTAATACATGTGAAAAAGGTGATATGATTCACATCTGAGAGATTCTGTTAGATTAGTATTTTTGTCTGCAGGCACTTTTGATGATCAGTGGCTCTGGCTGCAGGGTGTGGTTGGAGAAGAACGTGGAAAAAGCTCGGATGAAACTTGCTGAATGCCAGCCCGTGCGAGAAGAAATTGTCCGGCTTCAGATAACATTGCAAGATGCTCTCGGGGTGCAGAGGGTTCTGTGGGACTGTGGATGGAACGTGACTCATTTCAGGGGTTGCCTGCAAAGCTTCCAAGCATTGGCTCGACATCATCCTGATGTTATGCACGTTTTGAAAGGTAAATATAATTCTTAATCTTATGTAATGCAGTCGAGTTTGTTTCTTTGTAAGTTTGAGGTGCAATCTGTGTTGGTAAGGACAAATTTTAATCATAACTTGCATTTACTTATCATTCATCTCATTTTCAGTATGAATTTTTTTTTACAATTGAAAGTGTTTGTTGCTGATTTCTTTTTGCTTTGTTCCTGAATGAAAGAAATGGAATTTTATTCATTGCTTTACTTTTCCCTATGATACACTTCAGTTCTAAATAATAGATTATTAAAAGAATTCCAAGTAAAATTCAACTTTTGCTTTTCTACTAACTGCATCTTTTGTCTGTGTAAGTTACTTAAGAGGTTGTTCATAAATTACATTATTAAGACAACAAAGTTATACAAAGTTACAAAAATAAATGTGTGTGTGGGGGGGCATGCACGGAAAAGTTTTACATACAAAATGGATATCATAAATGGAAATATTTTTGTATCAATGGTTTATTAATTGAATGTTGGATTATTCAAAACTAATCACTTTGTTGGCTTGCTGAGAGGTTGTTGGCTTAAATATTTTGCCTGATGCGCTTCAGTCTCTCAAAAGTTCTCCCCAGTCTTCAGCGTTAGCTGCAATCAGCATCACCAACTCATTCCGGCAGTCGGTAACAGTTCGGATCTTTATTTTATTTTTTAAAATTGTATTTATTAAACTTTACAGACATTGAAATGCCCACTTTACAGAAAGATCACAATTATCAGACTGAAGTATCACCGATATCAAAATGATCATAACACAATTACCAGATTTTTAAAAAAATTTTGTATTGAAGTAAATATTTCATCAATTTTCACAAAATTTGTTTAAACACTTTTCCAAGAACTTAGAAAATATTTTTATACTTTCAGTACAGAATTTTGTAGAAGATGATAGCAAAACACAAGCAAGTTTTTTATTTTGACATCTCAAAGTTCCATCGTAAACCACACAGAATTTGTGGTACTCCTTGGGAGTCAGTACAAAGAATAGGGTTTTCCTTGGTAAAACTGAGGATGGTGAAACAATACATTTCCTGTCTCCTCCTCTCTCTTCTTTATGCCTTCACCATCAAATGAAATGAAATTCAATATTATTATTATTGAAAGTAAAGTTGTTAGCTGGTGAAAAAAGTCACCACAAATGTACTAGTTGTAAGAGTAATGAAAGAATATATCAGTTTTTAATTTATGTATCAAATATTGAACATCTTTAATTGTTATAAATTTTAATAAATAACCAAATTAATGCAAACTTTTTATAAATAGCATTTTGTAATTATTTATGGGGTTTAAAGCTCACATTACTGCTGTGTTACCGAGGAGGGTGGGTATCGAAAAGTCTCCAAATTTGCATAAAGTAATTTATGGATGGCTCCTAAGAAACAAGTGTATTCCTTATTTTAGTAAGTAAATGTATTTGGTATTTACTTACTAAATCTTATTTACTAATTCATAGTAAATAACAGTATTGTTTGATTTTTATTTATTAATGAATTAATAAATTATATAATTATTATTAATAATAAATTATCATTTATTAATGATAATTATTAGATTTTTTATTTGTACGTTTGCAAATATCTAGAGTTGCAGTGGATTTTGAGAAAAATTAATTATTAAAATAAAAGTGTCTAATGACTTTTCAATATTATGCATAGTTATATAACGCAACGGCATCTTTTATGTATAATTTTGACACTAATATATTTCAACTATTCAAGAGGAAGGAAAAGAATGTGAAGATACTCTCAGAAATTTGAGAAATGAAGAAAGAGAATTGTTGCTATTGTGCATTGTGTGGAATACCATTAATGAAAGTTATTTTTCGTATTTACGCATGTACATTGCATTTCCCAGATTAGAAATATTTTTGATTTTACATTTAATTGTATGTAAATAGTATCTTAACGTAATTTTTGTATCTACAGTAGCACTTCTCAAACAGAATTATTAGGATTTTTTTATCCTTTTTCATCAGAATAACAATGCATTATGTGTGTAATGTCAAAAGAACCTGCCATGGCTCATTTCTTCAAAAGCAATTAGTTCACAAAAAAATGTGATGGGGTGGCCCTTTTGTGTCTATCAACAAGTCTAGCTATTCTTGGAGCTTAGCAGATTCTTTAAGACAGCCAACTCCCCTCAACTTAAAATGAGACCAATGGCACTTGCCTGAAGACATTACAGTAGCGTTTTCAAATTTTTGTTACAAGTTTAACTATGCTCGTACAACTTGAAATTAATATTTTCGGTTTAGACATAAAATTACACTAAAATGTGTGTATTACTTAATCAATGTCTAAATGAAATACAAATGCATTTCCTGTGCCCAAATCACTGCTTTGTTTTACCCCTGCTCTCTCATGGACCGAATCAGTTCACAGAGCATGCTGCATGTGCAAAAGCTAAAGTAAGATTATTTGCATAAATCTCATCTGATGTTTTATAAATCCTTCCCCAAGTTATTGACAGGTTTGAGTATAATCATTGAGCCACATGTCTAATTGGCAGCCAACAGTTTGCCTTTACCTTTGTTTCCAAGGTAGCAGCTTCCGTAGTAGCTAATCAGGAGGACTACAATACACAAACAGATCAATCTCTTTTATCTGCAGTTAATTCAAAGAAATTGTAATGTGATTGTGACTTGCAGGATTAATTACATAAAAAGTGTGCAAGGTTCATAAATATCTTAAAATAAATTTTTTTTTTTCTTTTAACGCAAACAAGCGAAACCTGGCACAATCTGCTGCTGGCCAAGACTCTGAACTCGTGTATGGAGTCAGTAATTATATCTTTGTTTTCTCAGGCATTTGAAAATATTGTATTGATTACTTGAAGTTTGATTTCATTGAGTCATTCTGAAAAAAGTAGTGGTTGTGCTTGTGAGTGAAAAGTGACATTTTCCAATGAGATATCCCTGAAAATTTGTTTTGATGTATTCAATTTTAATTTCAATTTGTATTGTCTCAAGTGTCAGAATGCAGAATCACAAGTCCAATGGTACAATATTTTATATTGTCAAGAGTTACCTCATGGAAATGGCTTTTCAGTTGCCTATTATCATTAATATAATAATAGTTCACATTTCAATTAAAGAAGGGTCATTTTGTAGTCCTTTGTTATTGTACTTTTATAATAATTTTGGAGAGTAATGTACTAAATAATGTATGTATTACTTTTAGATTGAAACTCATTTTTTTTTTTAAGAAATTTTTTATCTGTTGCCAAACTTGATTCAACAGAACTGTTACTCTTAATTGCAGGTAGAACCCTGATGTTTGGAAACGACACTGGTGTTAGCATGGATGGCCATGTTATGCTCAACAGTGGAGAAGTGAGGCATAATTGGCTTGATGTAGGTTTCTAGTGAAAGATTTAGTACTATTAATATAGTAGTAGAAGTAGTAGTTTTATTGAACTAATCTAGCTGAAGTAACTTGCTGTTGTTTAGGTATTGTATTAATGTAGGACTTTTTTTTTCCCCCCCAAATACCTCATTCGAATAAATATGGGGTTGTCTTATATTTGCAGATTAACCCAATCAGTTAGGATTTATATTTTTACACTGTTTTTTCATATCAAGAAGAAACTCAAATGGTGACAATACAATAAGCTGCTAAGGCATTAAATATCATGCGGATCTATAATCTGTATTTGTGTAGCAGATTTATTGTTGCCTTCCACCATTAATTTGCCAGTGATCAGACCAGTAGTGTTGAATGGGCCAGAAGAGATAGAAAAATGAATCAAACAAATGGCATTGTAATAAGTGAAACCCAAAGAGAAAATTAATGGAAAAAATGGAATTCATGGTTGGATCCTTTATATCAAAACTATTGATTGACGACCAAAGGTGTCTGTCCATCCCTCCAAGGTCAACTCTAGCGCCTAAACTGTTCAGACGGTTTTCTCCAACATTTTTATTAAACATATTTATTGATGCAGTATTTATTTATACATTCTACTAGAAAATTTTAAAATTAATATGATTTCTTTAAAGAGAAGAATTGTGAAGTCATTCCACTATGAAACACATGCATCATGACAATGACAAAATTTTTCCAAATACAGAACATCAGAAACTATAATTGTGACATTTTACAATTATACCAAGGGAGGAGTAGACATTGTATATAGAATGAAGTAGCCAGTGTAGCTTCACGGTGGCCAATGATAATTTTTTTTACAATTTTGAACATTTCTGGAATAAATAGTCCGATTATATTCAAAGCTAATACAAACATCACTCAGAGAGAAATCTTAAAATGTCTATCGCTGGAGTTCATATAGCCACGTATTCAATGAAGATGTACAATCAGATCTCTTCCTCCCAACCTCTGGCAAATAATGCAATGTTTAGTTATGACTCCCTTAGTCAAGAGTTGGAAAAATCAACAGGAATCTGTGCAATTTATGTAAGATGAAAAAATCATAAAATCAAGAAAGCCTTGTTTAAATGCATTATGTATTGAGCATTCAAACATAATTAGGTCATAAATCATAACAGAGTTGCAAAAAATAACTAGTGGTGCTACAGAATGGCACAGACTTTCATGCAGTAAAGTTTTCCAATTTCCTTGGTATGGACTGGCTTTAGGTCTTGCCCCATCCTCTTGTCAGCTGCCACCTGACCCAAAGTACATTTTTTGACATTTTCTCAACTTTTCAGTCGAATTAATAGTAGAACCAAAATATTTCTTCAAGAATATTAAAAAAGAGGAAAACCTCGTCCTAAATAGAAATTCTCATTGAAAAATTTGAAACTGTTTTTAAAAAAATGGCGATTAAGCAATACTGTAAATGTGAAATTTGAAGCTCTTTTCTCAGGAATCTCTTGAGTTCTCGAAAACCTTCATCGGAAGTCATTTGAAGCACTACCACTCACAAATGCAATAATGTATACAAATCGATGGAAATGTCCATATTAAAAGCGTGAGAGATATTTAAAAAAAATTACATTTGTGTAATTTTTGAAAAAACAAAATGATACACCAAAATAAACTTCACATCATATTAAACAGTACACTAAGCACTATCTATTGGAAAAATTTGGAGCCATTTTTGAGAAAATGGCGTTTGAGTGTTTCTGAAAATGTGGAATTTTGAGCTCATTTTCACAAATAACTGTTGTTTTCAAGAAACTTGATTTGACATTATTGTACTCATAAATATGTACTCACATGTACTCATAAATATAATACTGTGAATAAATTGCCTCTAATGTAAATATTACTGATGTGAGAGACAAGTAAAAAAAATTAATTTTTGTAATTTTTGAAAAAACAACAGAATAGAGGAATATGGCATTTATGTCATCGTATAGGGTTTGTTTGACACTAACTCTACCAAATTTTAAAAAAATAATTTGGAGCCGTTTTTGAGAAAATCTTGTTTGCTAATATTCAACGCACGTAACTACAAAAATTTTCAAAAAAAATCTACATGACCTTAATGAAAATTATTTATGGTCAACAAATTTCATTAGAATTTTTGTGTTCAATCTTTGTTAAATCAGGCCAAATAGAATCCTGATCAACCATGACAGTTAACCAAAATTTTTAACCAGAGAACATCTGATAAGCATTGAAAGACAAAACTATTTATGAGGATTACAAAAGGTTCTAATAACATAGGTCATAGACAATGGAACAGTAACTCCCTGCCTAAACAAAGATAGAGGACAAAATAGCTAGGGCCTGTTTCTGATGACTCACTCCCCATTGGTATGCAACTATTTAAACTGACTGTTCCACTCCTGAAATTAAAACCAATAGTGTTTAACTGTACATACAAAATAGTACCCCAAACAGTGCAGTGAATCTCAAAAAGTTTATCGCTTTTTCTATTCGATTTTTCTTGCCGCCTCTCCCTACTGGCCAATCATAATCTGTGAGTCATCTATCATAAGAGATGGTATACATCAATTATTATGTTGATGTCCATTAAACAACTTGTTCCATTCCATGTCAAATCGCACAATAAAGACTAAAATTTGACCTTCATATTTTAAATTATTGTTTAGTTTTTCTGTTTATAATATGGATCAAATAAGTTAGCAGGTATATTTTTATTTTTTTCTAATTTTATTATTTTCAAAAATATTGCATAATGAAATTGGCTGAAAATGACGCACATCACTAACTTAAAAATATCACATATGTGAATACGTTAATTATAGTAACTCCATTCAAATTCTATTCAAAACTTAAAAATGTGTTTAATTTTTGAGATTTTGCCAAATATTTAATTTCCTGAATTTTCAATTTTTTGAAAACATTTCAATTTTGAAAATGTAATATTTTTGGAAATGCAATCAGCTAAACATTTTTAAAAAAATATTAATAAATGAAGTAGAGTATTGCTGACAACTCCATAAAAAATCAAAGTGGGATCTCAGTAACTTGGTAACAGTAAACAATATAATTTTTTTACGAACCAGTGTGCAGTAGATTGCAACAACAGACGTGTTTCTTGCTTTACTGGTTATCAGTTTCTTTGGATGAAGCAGTAATTTAAGTACTACTTGAAGTGGTATAACTTCCCTATTGTATTTGGTTATTAAATGACTTGATTCTTGAGTCATGTTTTGACTGACATTTTGAAATTTTCTCATCCTCACAACTCTTCAAATATTTGTACTCACTTACCTTAGAATTCCTGAACTTTCACCACAATGCACAGTTCCCCAACTTTCAAAAATTGTTAAAATGTGAATTTTCAACATCTTGCAATCTGTTGAGTTAAAGGAATTAATGTTTCTTAATAATACATCTATTGTCTTATTTTATAATTGGCATTGAAGGATCTTCAGTGTGAAAAAAATTATTTGGGTTAGCACTTTGTACTGTCTGAAATTCCTTATGGGGATACTGTCTTTATTGCAACTTTCTTTTCTTGTCAGGGGTTTCTCCTATTACAATTACACTCTTGTTAATCTTCTGTACATTCATTTTGCAGACACTTTACGAACTATCTGAAGAGCTTAAATTGTCATTTACTTGATTTCTACTGTTTGCACTGTATTCACTGGACTTTCCGCTACTTTGGTTAATGCCATGTGAGACACTGATCTCAATGCTCTCTTCTCTAACAAAAAGCATGTTTTGAAGCAGACTCCCTTTTTCCGACATGAATCACAATTTTGACAATCTAATGACTCCTCTAAATCATTTCTCTTGTAAATCGTGGTTCACACAACTTGGAGATTTTTTTTCTTAAAATCATGATCAGAAAGATTAAATTGATTGAAACATGTCGTATCTCATAAGGTGATCACCACTCATGTCATACAGTGTACACACGATTCACTGAATAAACTCTAGCACTTGTCTCTTTATCAGATGCATATTGTGACTTAGGTTCAGAAAATTTTACTCCAATTCCTTGACAAGTGGTCTATTGTATTTCATGAGCAAGGTCAGGTGGGAACCCCATCCCTTGGACACAAAGGCACAGCAGTAAAATTCGTTTCGCTGTCACCAATCCTTTCTGGGAACAAAGTGAGTTACTCATATTTTCTGAAACCGTTGTCAGGCAGACGGTCATTCTTTTTATTGTTCATTGGTACTTGTATCAAAGGCTGATCGAACACGATTTGTTAGTGCAGAGGCAAAAAATGCGCCCTCATACTTACAATAATTTTTTTTAGATCTGTACGTGTTTAGTGCCCGCTTGTTTGTTCTTGTGTTTTGTAGAAAATTGAATAAGAATTACGCCTATATTTTTTTCAAATTTTTATCTGAGCGAGTTCACACAGAAAGTTTCATTTTTTTAAAATAATTACAATTTTTTTTAATGAAATCTTTATTTTTGATAAAGTAATTTACAGATGAATAAAGTTCATGTATTAACATTAAATTAAACGTTCATGTATTAACGTTAAATTAAACAAAGTAGGAATTTTTATCTTCAATACATTTGGGCATCAATCAATCATATTTTGTAAAGTTCCCGTAAATTCTAAATTTAATACAGTCACAACTACACAAATAATTAATTTTCAAATAAATAAAAAACTTGCTTCTCTTGTTGTGATGTCCAGTTTTAATAAAAAAGTCATACATTTTTAAGTCGTACATTTAAAGTCATTCGCGTCGCTGTCACCCATCCATTCTGGGGACAGAGTGAACATCTGAAATATTAACTCTTGAAAGCCTAATCAGGTATTTCCTAGCCTAGACAGTCATTCTTTTTATAGTTCTTCAATTCTTGAATCCAAGACTGACCGAACACAATTCGTTAGTGCTTGGGAAGGCGCCCTCATACTTACCATTGATTTTTGAGAATTGTATGTGTGAAGTGCCCACATTTTTCTTGGTATATTTTATAGAAAATTGAACAAGGAATATGCCTAATTTTTTTCAAATTTTTATCTTATCGAGTTTAAATAGAAATTTTCATTTTTTTGGGAAAAATTATGATTTTTAAATGAAATATTTATTTTTTGAAAATGTATTTACAGAGGAATAAAATACACATTTCAAAGTATTAAATGAAATAAACCATACATTTTTATATTAAGTAGGTTCAGGGCAACAATTGATTATATTTCGTGAAGTATATGTAAATTCCAAAATTTAATATAGGCATAACTACACAAATAATCAATTTTCAGGCAAATAAACAAACATGTGTCTCCTTTTTGATGTCCAGATTTAAGAAAAAAAAACATACATTTGAAAAGAAGTCTCGTGTACTATAATATAACCTCTTCGATTTGAGCAGTCAGTTATTTTCAATATTTAATGTGCTTTGAAACTCTATTGGACATAGTTTCATTCGTGGAATAGTCCTATTAAATACCATTTGTTTTTTATAAATTCTCAGATAAATCTCCTCCTCACTTCGCAAGTCAGGGATTTATTGATAATCTCTAAAGCACTCATGGTATTGCTTATGAAAATTACACTTACAACCACTTATACTTTCAACATCAATGTCGACATTGAAAATAAAATGTAAGAGGAGGTTGCCAAGCAAACTTCATGAAAAATACTGTACTATTTATGGCATATTATGACAAAGTATAACTTATTTTTTAATTCGCCTCTGCAGTTTCTGTTATGATGGTCACAAAAGATGGTTGCAATGTAACCAAAAGGGCTTTTTGCCTTTAAACTAAATCAGAACACAGAACTTTTGTGATCTAATTCCAAGATGTTTTCATAAAGTTTGTGACAAAGGAACCCTGTAATCTAGCTACAAGTATATTCGTGTTTTAAATAATTTCAAAATCTTTCTTTTCTTTTTCAGCTGATTAAAAATGTACACAAGCATGATATAGTTCTTTTAAGAATTCCTTCATTTGAGAAAGCAGTGTCACGAGTTTTACGAGACATAAGAGTGGTTCGGAGGTATGTGAAGACAACAGTTTTCTTTTTGTTTATAACTGAATGATTTGGTATAGTTAATTAAAAAGAAATTACTTTTAATTCTTAATATTTTCTTATTAGTCTATTGCTGTACCAGAATTTACAATTTGTGTTTTCCAAATAGGAAATTTCAACCCAAAGTGATGGCCAAACACTATGAAAATCATCTCCGGCGACTTACAACTTCTCTCAGCGATCATCAAGGGCGATTTGGGTATCCTCGAGAATGGCCAGAAAAACTTGATAAGTTTGAGTTAGTGGTTGAAACGTAAGATCATACTTCAGAACTGTATTTCAGTTGATAGGTGTATAGCAGTGTAGGAGCTCATTTTGTTTCCTTTATGCAGGGAGGCTGGGCCATTGATGGTGTCTCCAACTGGTCAATTTATTGTGCCTGCATCTTGTCCTGGCTCATTAGTTGTGAGTTTTATTGATGGAAACATGGAAGAAGCAACATCACTTCTGCTTCGTTATAAAAGGTAAACATAAGAATATATTGTTTTAAGTTACCCTTTTTAATGGTTTTTTACTTTTTTCACAAAATGAAAATAAACTTGACTCGTTCTCACCTTGGTTTTTTGTCAGTCAGCTAATCTTATCATAGATGCATTAATATGTGTTACAAACTGTTTTTACTGTAATAAAAAAGTAAAAATTTACTTGAGTATTGTTAAGATAATAGTTTATGCAATCGTAGGCTTCCGCAGCCAGTCTCGTGTGAAGGCTCTCAGCTGTCCGGATAATGCCGCATTGAGGGGATGGATGCTGACATTTCAACCAACATGTCATGTTCTTCTTCAGAGCTGGAGTGCACCAGAATGGCGGGTGCTCAAGTTTAGACCCGGTTACCATTTGGTTAGCTGGTTAGCCAGCCAATCAGGCAGGATGGGGTGGTGGCATAGGAAAGGGCTGAGATCGGGACAGCCTGGCGTGGTCCGGGATCGGATGGCATGGAGCAGTCCAGCTGGGGAGGTCGTACAGCATGGGCGGTCTGGGATCGGATGGAAAAGAACAGTCTTGAGGGGCAGTCTCCCAAGTCTCCATTCTAGGCAGCACTGATTACCAAGCATCAAGGAGTCACAATCCTACGTTGTTGTTGATGTTGTGGTGATGTTTGGCAATCTCCAATGCTTGTTTGATCCATCTGTGGCCACCATCAGCTGTAGGCGCAATTATATTGGCAAGATAGGCAAAATAGTATGGGTACAGGAACACATTCATCACTTCAAATACAAAAATGTACTATGCTCTGCTATAGCTCTCCATGCCTGGGAAACAGGCCACGACTTCTTATTTGAAAAAACCAAGATACTCACCAGAGAGGATCGGTGGACAGCTCAGAGCCTTCATACATTAGTATATCTTGGATTAAGAAATAACAGAAGAGTGTGTGTGTGTGAGAGAGAGAGAGACACTCTCACCCACACACATACTCTCACTTACACTCACTCACACTCACACACTCACTCGCACACACTCTCATTCGCACATTCTCTCATTCACACACACACACACACACACACACTCACTCTCTCTCATACTCACTCTCTCTCTCCCTCACTCTCACGTACACACTTGTTCGGTCTTTCTCACATGCTCGCTATTGCGCCCTCTCTTGCATGCTCTCTCTCGATCTCGTGTGTCTGTCTCGCTCTATCTGTGGGTGGGTGTCTGCCTATATTATGTATAGTGTGGGAGTGTGTATATACACACACCCACACATTATTTATGTGAATGATGATGTGGTATTGTTGATGTAATTACATGATGAAATAATGGAAGTCATCTCCCTCAACTTAATATTAAGATGATAACATAATAACAAAGATGACTTCCATTATTTCATCACTAGAGCCCAGAAATTCAGGCATTTATTTTACCTAAAATAGGCACGCAAAAAGGGATATATTTTTATTAAGTAGGCATGCAAAAGACATTTATTCTAGCTAAAGTAAGGCTGCAAATTGGTATGTAAGCAATAAAAATTACATTTAAAAGGAACTTGAGGTAAAAAAATTTATAATTATAAAGATTCACATTTTTATTCTAACTCTAAAATCTGCATTAGCACTTAACATGTAAGGAAGCAATCTATTCTTTGTTATCTTAATCCATGTGACCATCCTGTATGTTCTCTACGAATTTGTTTTACCCGTGACCATCCTGAATGTTCTCTACGAATTTGTTTTACCCATGATGCTGACTACTGCGTAACTGAGTTATTTCTACAAATTGCATTCTGCTTTTTAAAAATGACTGTAACCATGTTAGTAGAATTCCCTATATGCTTAATCTTTCATGTTTCTTTAATAGAATGCCATGATTTACTAGTTCAAAAGCCTTTGGTAAATAAAGGAAAATACCAATACATTTCTTTTTGCAGTCTAGTTTCTTATAGAGATCTCCATTGTTCTTATAGAGATCTCTCTATTGCTGTTTTGGATAATCAGCCTTTCAGAAATCATGTTCAGCTTTGTTCAGTACATTAATTGTATCAAAACAATACTGCTTCATCATGAAAGCGATAGTTTGAAATGTTATTTTTAAACTGTGGTTGTAATATGTCTGGGATTCCTGTGAAATAGTTATTGATTTGTTTTGCTCTCAGCAATAAACATGTGGAACGGGATTTGGTTCAGCAGTGTGTGGATGAATTTCAACTGGCAGCTTTGCACAAAGATGATAACATCACTCCTGAATTGATGATTGCCTGCTGCAAACAGATGCTTCAGCACCAAGAACAACTGAAGAAGAATTTGCTCAACACACGTATTTGGGTCACAAATTATTACTCTGTTCTTTCTGATGGTGAAATGTGTATCCCATGGAACTGGAAACTTTAATTATTTTTGTTAAACTTACAATTTGGCCCCAATAGTTGTGAAGGAAATATCTGCTTTAGAATTCACGTTTTCTTTCACTTGTTTCATTAAAGTGAGTGCATTTGATGCAAATAACAAACAATTAGTGTTAGTAATTAGAGAAAACTGTGACTAGTTTTTTATGAGTTTTTACAAAACTTGAATTTTCAATTTTTTTTATTGCATATAATTTCAGATGTGCCATCAATAAATAAATGTTAGGTAATAAGTAGAATGTGTCATGTTCATTTAAAATTGTACTTTTCTACACATATGAAATTGTGCAAACACTGGTGGAAGTGCTGCAAGATAAATGAAAATTTAATTGTGAGGCTACTAATAAAAAAAATGTTCTGGACTTAGACCTTTTCTCCAAAGTAGTATTGAAAAAATAGAAACACAAGATGATGAAATCAGCCGGCCTATTTTGAGTGATTTTATATTCTTTAATTACCATAGAAATTACTTTTAGATTCGTAATCTGATTGTGAATTCATAAACTGTTAATGAAATCATAAATGAAAATAATGTTTATGAATTAATTAATGAAAAAATGATATTTGGAAAAGAAAGTGTCCTTAAAAGATATTCTTATAGGAGAATTAAGACTCCTTTTTTGGTACAATTTTTTTATACATTAATTTGTGTAGAGGAACAGAAGATTAGTTCTCCTTGTAATTACTCAATTGAAAAGAGCTGCTCAGTTGCAATTTTATTTATTTTTATCAATTACATGAAATGATTCTGCCAATTATTTATAGAAAAATTCATTCAGTTCTTTGATGATAGAATAGTGACACACATGCCAAGAAATACATTTATATTAACTTTAAAGCTATCAGGAACACCTAGAATATTAATCTACTAGGTCTATTGAACAAGCACAAACAGGAACAGGATCATGCCTGTAGTTCATCGAATCATAGAATTTTGATGATGATGATGATGATGATGATGATGATGATGATGATGATGATGATGATGATGATGATGATGAACTTTCAAGCTGTAAATGTGGAACTGCAGTTATTGGAGAATTCTCGCATTGAAATGCCCAAATAAAATAAGTAGAATGAAACATATTGCCAACTCTTGCTGATAATTTTGATGACTGTGAACACTTTATCACAAATGAGGTCTTGGGGTCATTAAAGAAATTTAGTTTCTTGTACTAATCAAGATTATATTAAGTATGTAATTATTAATCCATGAATTTTAATCTCTATGTGAAAGAAATTAATACCATGTTTACATAAATTATTTCATGATGGGCCTGATAAGAATCATTTTGAAAAATTCTAAAATTAAAATTTGAAAAAATTAATGGTAGTTTTTTTAATTTATTTGTACATTTGTATAATTAAATTTTGAATTATATTGGTAAAGTGACAAACAGCCGAACATTAACTAATTATAATTTTAATATCTGTTTTATCTGTATAAGGGTTTTAGAACAATTTATTGTTCATTGTGCATTTTATAAATTGTTCATTAAAACAATTTATTGTTCTAAATTTGTAATACTTAAATGGAGATTTGCAGCATAAATTAATTAAACAAACTGGTTAACTTAAAATTATAAGGGTCATATAATTTGAAATTGTAGTATTGAAACTGGGAAGATTTGAATTAGTTACAAGTAGTTGAAAGTTTCTTTTGTTCATTTATTTCATCAATTTATATTGAAATACTTAAATATTACACTTATATTATAATTTTTTCAATTTATTACTTTGTGGTACATGTAGTTACATGGTACATGTTAGTGCCTAGTTTAGGACTTCTAAAATCATGAGGGCTTTGTCTGCAGTCTAGTCAACTAATGGAGAAATTTGACATTGATAAGTTATTTGTTAGAATATATTAGTTTGGTTTGTTACATAATATTTTCATTTTTCATTGCATTTGCTTCTTGTGTGTTTTGCAAATATTGAGGGCAGTAACAAACCTAGTGCAAATAAGCCCAAGTATAATTCTGAATTGGACCATCCAGTTGTTTTGTGCACAATGTACAGAAGGCAAAATGAACTTGGAACATGAAGTACTGTATTGTGTTAGTCTTTCATCAGTGAGCAAAGCATAACTGATGAGCCCCACCCTCACACACTTAGTAAATATTTGTTAGAATTTTTTAAAAAACATTGTTCATTTTCATTCTCTGAAAAACTGGACGTGCTTTCAGAAAGTGAACAAAACTTGTTTTCCAAGATGATTTGGACAAACTAATTACTAACCATACATCAAGAGACAAGCTAGTCAAAACAAAATGTGTCATAGACTTAGAAACACTGAAAACAAGGAAATACTGTTGTGTGAAACTTTGCCAGGCAAAATGAAACGTTTAAGAATCTCTAATTGTGATTTCCTGAAACTACTATGAAACCATTTCAGTTGCATTTTGTATGTTTTTTTAATTTTTGATAGTTTGGGTTAACTGATCTGAAAAATTGCATAATAAGTTATTCATTGCTGACTATGTCTGCTGGGAAATTGTGTCGAATAATACCAATGATGTATAGAACAGGAATTAAGCAATCAAGGATGTCTAATAGTATCTACAAGAGAAGAAGTCTTAGCACATTTGCTCAGCCATTTCAGAAGAATAAATTTAAAAAACTTCTCTTTGTCTGTGATTGTATATTTTATAAATTGATGTAATAAATTGTTAAGCCCTAGAAAGATCATTTCTTAAATTTTGTGTTTTCTTTTGCACTTCAACTTTTTGCCAATAGATTCTCATACACGTGGCTGATTTATTTTATCAAATTATCCATAATGATTGAGTGAGTGTATGGAGAAAACTGTCGTATTACAGTTGCATTAATCAAACCTAAGGCTAAGGAAGGTTCAGCTGGTATCCTACTTCTTATTTTTAACAAATGTAGATGAGAAAGCGTTGTGTTAATGTGTCAGTAATTTTGTAATGAGTAAAAAAAAATATCCTCCGCTGATAGAAAAAGAAACGTTTTTTTACATTACAGAACAAATTTCAATATTAACTAGAGGTGCTACAGAATGGCACAGACTTTCATGAAGTAAAGTTTTCCAATTTCCTTGGTGTGGACTGGTTCTGTACAGTCTTCTCCCTCCTTGTCTACTTCCATCTATTGCAGCCCAAAGAAATTTTTTTTGGAATTTTCACTTTTCGGTTTCCAAATAGTAGAACCTAAATTATATTTTAAGAATATTAAAGAACGTCATCCGAAATAACAATTTCCATTGAAAAATTTTAAGCGGATTTTAAGAAAATGGCGATTAAGCATTACTGTAAATGCAGAATTTGAAGCTTTTTCAGAGGAATGTATTGAGTTTTTGAAAAACTTCATTTGAAGTCACTAACAAATGCAATAATGTATACAAATCGATGGAAATGTGCATATTAATGGCATGAGAGGCATTTCAAAAAAACTACATTTGTGTAATTATTGAAAAAACAAAAGAATACAGCAAAATAAACTTTACATCATATTAAACAGTGCAATTAGTACTATGCATTGGTAACTTTTGAAGAAAAAATTGGGAGCCGTTTTTGAGAAAATTGCGTTTGAGCGTTATGACATTATTTAAAAGCACATGTAGTTATAAATCTAATAAAGTGAAGAAATTGCCTCTAGTGTAAATATTTCCGTGAGAGACCAGTCAAAAAAATTAGATTTTTGTAATTTTTGAAAAAACAAAAGAATAGAGCAATATGGTGTTTATGTCATCAGATTGGATGCATTTGGTACTATCCCTACCAAAAATTTAAAGAAAAAGTTTGGAGCTATTTATGAGAAAATGTTGTTTTTGTTATTTTTTAAAATTGCAAATATTGCATGTACTATTGCACAAAAACTACTAAAATTTTCAAAAAAATCTACATGACCTTAATGAAAGAGGTATTTATGGGCAACAAATTTAATTTGTAGGAAAAATCTTTATCTTTAATTTTATAGTTTTAGGAAGACGCCGGGAAATTTCAAACTTTTGCAATTATCAAAAAATTCAGAGTTAACCATGGAAATTGGACCTATGCCACTTTTATTAGTGTATTTTACTGTTCTTACAGGAAATTTAAAGAAAATATTTGGAACCGTTTTTTGCGAAAATTTTGAAAATGTCCTGAGGGCTTCATGTAAAATAAGCCCTGCGGGACCTGTACCACTTTTTATACCATCTTATGCTGCATGTGAGAAGAAAATTTAAAGAAAAAATTTGGAATCACTTCTGAGAATAAATTATTTCGAAATTGTCCACATTTAGTGCCAAATTACTCAGAAATTCTCATATTTTCAACAAAGTGCACACAACCTGAGTCAAGATATGTCTTTAAAGAACAGATTTCATTAAGGAAAAAATCTCTATCTTTAAAATTGCAATTGTATGAAGACACTGAAAAAATTTGAACTTAAGCAATTTTCGAAAAATTAGGGATTTCATTGTAGATTTATTGATAGTTGTTCAATTTCTCTGCACTCTGATTGATATACTAAACAAAAAATTGTACATTTGTTTCATTTTTGATGGAGGATAATTGCATTTTGATCAATAAATACGAGAATAAGCAACATTTAGGCATTTAAACCCAAGATAGGCATTTATTAGTGATGCAGGCACATAAGCACTAGAAAATTTACGTATAATAATCCTAATGCCTCAGAATGAACAAGTAACCTAAAAGATTGTGTTTTCCATTCAAGGAAAAAATAGGAAAATACATAAAAATCCACTGCTTACTTATAACCAACCAATCTGTTATTTGTGATATCAGCTGCATATCATTCAATTATTTTTGTATACTTTGATCTTATCAGAAACATTCATAAAAATAAGAAATCTGTTTTCTGTGAAGGAGTTCTCACATGCCATCTTCAGCTGCAATTATTTGTTTCAATTGTTCTTTACTGTTGAATTCCTTAAGAGATGCTGGCTGATAAGAGTTATTTATCACTTTTCTGTTTGGTTGTGTTATGTAGATTTAATAGTACGGTTGTGGGAAATTTGGTGGTAGGTGTCCATCACAGTGATTTTAAAGAAATATCTTGTATGTTCTGAATTCACTGTTTCAGCACATCTCGTAGATTAATTTTGCTCCTATTGATGTCCCTCATTATTTAAATTGAATCTTGCTTTCAAGTTTGTCAAAATGCCAAGACTGTCTTGTTTCCAACATTGAACCACACATGGTTGTGTGGTGTAGTAGAGCTAGTGGTTTCATTTCAATATTGTTGAAAAGAGATCAGCAAAAATTAGTTCTAAATAATTCTGAGCATATGGAAAAAGTCAGACATTTAATCAGTGGTGCGGCGTGAGAAAAGACAAGGTTGACACTATCCATTGAAGAGGAAAAAAAAAATTGAATTTGAAACGTATTTTGTACAGATCATATTTTTGAATTCTGAGTCTTGTTTCAAAGTGGAAGCCCAATTTCATAGCAAGTCAGCATTCTGCCAGCACGAACATGAGACTCTCACATGAAGGGCCTGAGTAGACACATTCTGATCTGCCTTTTATTTAATTAGTGAAAGGTAAAATATGTAAAAATATGTGCTTGTATCGAAATACCTAAAAATATATAAAATAAGATAATAAAATAGCTCTTTTTTTTCTCAGAATGTCTTGAAACAAATAGTTGTACTTGATAAATTATCTAGTTATCATAAATATTTGTAAATATGAATCCACTCCTTACATGTTAGTACGTTTTGCCATAAACCAATTTTTGGGTATCAAGGGCCCACAAAATGTGATTCTGACAACATAACGTGTTAGTGAAAGTGATTTACTTGTAAAAGGAGCAAGATATACTTTTTCGATATCTGGGAAAACCACCCCACAAATTTTCCGTAAAAAATCACAACTTTCCATTGCAGCATTGCAATACTTTTTCATTATCACGTAAGTATGTAGTAGATAAGAAATTAAAGAGATTGCGTAGTGAATGACAATAATAGTTAAAGTCTTCATTTAGTTATCAACTTTCATGAAGGATATCCGTTTCTTGTGAACACTGGGGATAGTAGAAGAATAAATCTTCAGTAGCTGTTCATAAAAACATAGGAATTAAGACAAAAGCAAAAAGCCTTTTTTAAAAACTTAATTTTTTTTTATAAAAACAAGTCAGTATGGCATTTGGAAAGTTAATGAACTTATTAAAAGCATAGTAAGAGTTTCAATGAATTCAAATAACCTGCACTTCAATCAGAAGAAATGCATTGCATAAAACAATTAAACTGTTTCCATTTTAATTTGCTTGTTTATCATATTAATACTTTCAATCGTAATGAACATCAAATCAAATGCAAATTACTGTACAATGTAAATTACCCTGTTGAATAGGTTGAATTTATATCTTGCACATTTTATACAGTGTTACTGGACTGATACGTGTTGATTCCTTTAAGTTCTTTTTAATGCGACAATTTGTGAAGTTAACACTAATGTTCGTTGTCAACATGTTGTCATTCTATTACTTTTAATTTATATTATTGATTCAGATTCATTACTATTATATTTATTTCAAAGGAAGAAAATGGATGCCTCAATTGATAAAAAGAAAGGAAAGATAATGGAAAAACAGATTCTTTTTTATTCCGGTAAATGAGATCTAGGTTAAGGAATGGTGATTGCAACATGGAAATAATACATTCAAATCACTTCTTGCCATATATACATGATATATCTTAGCATTATAGTACTTTGAAAGAGTACATTCTGAATTTCAAAAATTGTATAAAATCTGACTGCTTCACAGTAGCAAAAATGAACCATGAATTACATTCTTCTAAAGTGATATAAAAGAGTATGCTATTACTTATCAATAACATTTTTTTAAATATTTGTTTAATGTACAAAGCTGTGAATTTTTAAACTGGGTTTGTAGCAAGGAAAATAGTATTGACAGCAAAGTATTAGCTCATTCTACGATACTTTGTATAAACATTGCAATGTTGACTAGATGATTTATATATCTAACAACTATTTTTTTTTTTTTCTTTTGAGAATACAGTAAACAATATTTTTAAATTAAATAATTACCCTAAAAAAAGTCAAAGATCTAAAAGCATTTTTCAGGCCCCTCATTTGTTGTAGAAAAGTAATGTATATAGTACCCTCTGTGCATGCAGTTCTGGGAAAAGTCCCTTTTTGTATTACATGAGGACTAAGTTGCTTTTCTGTACTTTGAAACAATTGACCATCTTTAAGAATAAGAATCTTTTAGGAAAAAATGTAGTTTTGCCATTTCAGTAATCTTATTCTTTCAAAAAATGTTGTAACTCAAAGGAAGGATATTATGATCACATAATAGTTCTGAAAAATAGGATGTTCACTCAAATAATGCTCGCAAACTATCTTCATACAGAGCAATCACAAGCATGATTCCCCCTCCAGCCAGAAGTCCAAGAAGATGCAAATATGCAGTTTGTGCCTGCTGGTTGTTTCTGCTCAGCTCTGGAATCTGGAACAAGATAGTGAAAGTCAACCAATGGAAGTCGTATATTTTCTCATTACTGACACTATTACCATTTCAATTATTAATAGTACAGAAGGTGCCTCTAATACTCAGTTTCTGCATGTTATATGGATATTCATAAGTATTGAAATGTCCTAGGGTTTCAAATAATGTTATTGCCATGTAGCATGATGAAAGCAGTGTGGAAGGGTCTGTGGTCATGACTCCTCCTAATTTTGTAGACAAAATTTGTGCAATTGAGTAAGCATAGCAATGTTCTGGTTTGTCTTGCTTCAGCATTTCATATCAAATTTATTTGTGATGTAGACATGACCAAACATGTTCATTCTTTGAATTTTGCATTATTATTCATCATTTGAATGTTCCTTCACATCATTTAAAGTGACATACATGAAAGTAAGGAATAAAAAAAAATAAAATAAAATTACTTGAGGTCATGATCTATTGTCCATGAAGTTACTAGTTCAGCAAGGCATGAAGCAATATAATATAAACAATATTTAAAATTGGATTCTTGTAAGGAGAAAGAAATGTGTGTGTTCAGAATCTTTTGTGTAGCCTATAATTGCATTCACAAAATCCCTGGTAAAGAAAAACTGTTTGCAGTCTTAAAAAAATGGTTGTTTAATACTGTAGCGTTCTTTTAAGGCAAAAATCTAAATTGATTTGTGTTAATGGTATTATTGTCCGAAGTTCAACACACAGTATGCAAGTGTGTATTTTACACTACTGTCTCTTGAACTTGTGTCAGTAATTGAAGATTTCATTGATGATTATGCAGACAAAAACAGAAGTAATTTCTTGATCTATTTTTAGATTAAGAACCCTCCAAACTGAATCTCTAGATCCACTCCCAGTTGAAAGTGACTACCTTACACCAATGTTAGCTTATGATTAAAAAATGTCCTAAGTGTCATAGGTAATGAAATCTTGATTTTTTTGATATTTTCTAATTACTATTTTTGAAATTTTTAAATGTTAATGTAAAATGGATTTAACCCTTAGACTGCCATGTGTATCAAATTGACACAGATTTTTCCTGACAGGCTAGGCCACATGTATAATTCTCATGCACAAGTTATCCTACTTAGAGTGGCAAAAAAAATGGGTGTGGCCTGGCAGTGTAATTTTGAGATTAATATTTATCGTAGTCAAAGGATTAAATACGGAATAATTCATTCATTCTTAGCTTCTAGGTTTTGAGATAACAAATTCCACGGAAATAGTGTTTGATACTAATTAAAATTCAACTTCATTTACATTATTATAATTATTATAAGCACACTGGCCTTAAAACTGAATGCTTATCATCTGTTTAAATTGTAAAATAAAAATGTTTATTTATACAAAATGTTAATGGCTGAAATAATGGAAGTCCTCTTTGTCAACTTAAATTTATTAAGAGAACTAGCTTCTGATGACTTTGCTCTCATCTGACAAAAATGTAATAAATGTAAATAAATAAAGAAGATAATTAAAATAATGAAATTAAAATAAGTATGTATTTTAAAACTATATCAAATTCAATTTCAAAAATAAAAAGTAAGTAACAGGGTAAGTTGAACTGTTACCTAGCAATATGTGGCAAAGGTTGGGAGACAGTGCAATGAGGTAAGTTTGATACAGAGTTTGTTTGCAGGGTTGTGGGTGGCGGGTCAGAGCAGTGGCGAATTCTCCGATACACCGCATATTACGCCGGTATACCTAGTAATTCGAAGTGTATAAGAAATACTTCATAAGATAGTGATTTGTGTAATTGTATTATAGAACAATTTTTAAGGATAGAATTACATAGTATTGGGATTTCAGAAAAGCTCGAAATAAAAGACAACGATAGAGGTAGCTTCCATAAAGTGCAGTATACTTAAAATAATGTTCAGGATTTGCTACTAGGTCAGAGGAGTTCTGGACTGTTTTTCTTGGAAATGTCTTAGGAGGTTGGGGGAAGAATCAGTTGGTGGAGAGGTGAGAGTAAAATGGATTCGAGAGGAGATACTGGAAAATTGGCTTGTTCATTGAGGGGCATTTCAAATCTTTGTGTGGATAAAAAAATGTGAAAAATTTCTAACGCACTCCTCTTCCACAGTGTATGTACTATTTCAAGAATTTTGATGTTTGAGCTGGGGTGTGAGGAATGTCAACTACTTTGATTTGATTTATTTAGTCAAAGAACAGTAAAAACTGTATACGACATATGGGAGAGGAGTACCATCTGTGCATGTTTCCTTGAGCTCCATAATCTCTTCCCTACATTTTAACTATGTATAGTTGAATTTTGAATAAAAGTTTCAAAAAAAGCAAGGTTAGCTACATTTGAAAACTAGACATTTTCAATCCCGAGTAATAGAAAACTGATTTGCATTGGTAAACGAACTGCAGATTTTATTTCTTTGTGTTATTAAGAAAATAGTATCTCATACCCCTGGCTTTACTCTCTATCACTACTAGCAAAAGTAGAGCTCAACAAAATATGCTCCTAGTGAAACTACATTTACGTCCAGAAACAAAACAAGGGGCCATCTCAGAATTTGCTCAATGGATCGGAAACTGGACAGAAACCCAATTGATATGGAGGTCATTGACCTGAAAGTTGGCATGCATGTAACAAGTTACATATTAAGTCTTTTTTTTCAATTATACAATATAAATGTAAACTAATCCATTATATATCATTGTTAGAATATATATTTTTCATTTTGATGATCAGTGTAGTCTCTTCTAAAAGAAAAGTTGTGCAGTAGAAAAACTTTTAACTTAAATTTGTGTACCAATTTTAATTGTTTAATGTCATATGGTTATGTGTTCTAAAGTAACGTACATATATTGTAGGTGAATTTCTTGTAGTGAACTGTTGATTTTGACACTTGATGAAAGTTATTTATATGACGTGTTGTAATTATGAATATTAGTGTGAAAATATGTTCCCAGCATTAAGTAAGACACATTTGACAAAAATTATCAATTTGAATATATAAATGGGCAAGGAAATGATAAGATTCCAAGCTCAATGAAGAGAAGCCTGCAGAAATTATGTAGATGTCATTTTCTTAGTATTCGTATAATTTTATTCTGCAATCTAAAAGATGGGTACTACTGGATGAGCTTCCCCAAAACATTATGCCATATCTCAGGCAGCAATGTACATTTGCAAAATATACAGAATGTGCTGTATGAAGGCTGATGGAATTCGAAAGAATTCTGAATGCATAGTATAAAGAACTTAATTTAGTGTTTAATTCAGTTATAAGGGGTATTTCATGTGAGGTTTAATTGAATTGAGAGACCAAGGAATTTTGCTATCTTAACATCGGCCAAGTGCATATTGTTCATTTTCAATAGCTATGCCATTGTGCGTTTAAAATGCAAAATGCAAAAATGCATTAAAAACGTTTTTCCTTTGTTAACTATTAATTTTTTATTATGAAACCATTTTGAAACTTCTGAAATCTATTTATTGTTTCTTTTTTGCAAAGAACATTCATGTCATCAACTGTTCTTCTGTTTCTAATGGAGGAGGACACATGTTTAAGTATAAAATAAAGAGAGTAGGGTCTAAGATCGAAATAATGAGGATATCGAATCCAGGGCAAAACCATGAATTCCACATGATAATTTTGAGAGCAAAATGTAGTCGTTAATGATGTCAAAAGCTTTAGAAAGATCAAAAAATATTTCAATAGAAGCTTCATTTGGATCCATTGAAGCAGCATCTGTTGAAAAGAAACAACTGTTTGTGATATTTCTCTAAAGAACATAATTTTGAAGGTTTTAGTGTGAGTGGGGTGAAGCATGTGTACTCATATGGAAAAACTGAACTGACATTGTTTTCAGATCTGCTTTCATTAACTTATTTCATTCAAAAATGTTTATCTTCACAATTGTAGTTGTAGGGAGAAAGAAGTGTGAACTTTTGCAATTTTCGAAAATTCAGAGTTTTCAACGACACGGTATCTGCACCAATCACTTAAACGACCTTCACACTATCCAACAAAAAATTAATAAAAAAACAAGGAGCCATGTTTTTGAAAATTTGGAAAATGTTCCAGGGGCTCCGAGTAAAGTACCCCCCAAAATTAAAATATCAATTTTAAATTCGAGGGGCAGTGACATCAGTCAGATCTATTGGGGAATATCAATTTTGAAGAAAATTGGCTGAACGGTTTAGCTGCTAGCGATGTTAATAGACGTACGGACAGACAGACAGACGGACGTTTTGCCGTCATTCGATTTTTAGTACCAAGAACACACGACACATGTATTCTAGCTACATCACGTGTTAGAGGACTTTTTTTCTAAATTTAGCAACTGGATTTGTCCAATTTTTCAGTATCAGGGCTGTGTAATAAGAGTTTTTCTGCCGAAAATTCTCCGTTTTTTCGCGCAGCATTACCTAACTTTCTTTCTACCGTGGTAGCCGTGGTAAGAATTTTGTATTTGTATCCGAAATACTTTCTAATAGCATTTTGTATTTTCGAAATACAAAAATACTTTTTATTGATCCGCCGTTGAAAATTTGATTTTACATATTCAGTCAAACCTGAAACGACGTAAACACAAATTTTTGATTTTTCGAATCATTTTTTCATTCTCTTAAGCAGTATTTAAAAGAAAGTTTCTGATAACTCAACATTTTGGCAAGTCGAAAAAAATGTATTATTGGATTTTTGGAGACCACCTTACGGACGTTACACTATATTGTCACATTATGCATCACCAACTGTCTGGAAGGTAGTTGTGCGCACTAGTTTAAAAGTTTGTGCTTGCGCAGTCTAAAGAGCTAATGTTTCATTATGTGTGGAAATTGATAAATCATAAAAATGCGCTATTCTATATAGAACATGTTTCACTGCTATTGAAGAGTTAGGTGCAAAAATGAAAACGTCATGTGAAATTTGTAAACAGACAATATAGAACTGATAAACAATAATAACATAAAAAAAGAAGAAAGAAAAAATCCAAACCCAAAGACTTGAAAAATGTTTCTCTAAGAATGGCAACGCGCTGAATCCGAATCTAAAGCCAGAATTACGCCACCACTCTCCAGTTTTTTTTATCGCAAAACACCTCTGTGAATCTTTTTTGTTGTAGTTTTTTGTTTTTGGACTTGACCCATGTTTCTTTATGTATGTTGACGCGCTGAATCCGAATGTAAAACCAGAATTGCGCCGCCACCCCCCAGTTTTTTTGATAATGAAAAAACACCGTGAAAATGAAAATTGTAAATTTCACGGCGGATTTTCGCGATGTTAAAAAAACTGAAAGGTGGTCACGCAATTTCTGATTTTGGATTCGGATTCAGCGCGTCGACATACGTAGAGAAACATGTGTCAAGTCTAGGGTTTGACTACTTTTGGCTTCTGTAGAGTACAATGCTACAAGACACCAAAATCAAGTATTCGCATGTGGTTTTCGCGATTTTTTTAAAAGAAACTGGAGGCTGGTGGCGCAATTCTGGCTTGAGATTCGAAATCAGTGCATTCGAATTCCTCTAACACGTGGTGTGGCCAGATTCTAAGTTTTATGGGACCTTCATACCGAAACATGGATTGACGGCAAAACGTTCGTGCGTCTACCTGTAAACAATGCTAGCAGCTAAACCGTCCAGCCGATTTTCTCCAAAATTGATATTCTTCAATCGATCTAGATGATGTTGCGGCCCCTTGAATTTGAAACCGAAATGTTAATTTTGGAGGGTACTTTACATGACCCCCCTTCGGACATTTTCAAAATTTTAAAAAATGGCTCCATCGTTTTTTATTAAATTTTCTTGTTGTATAGTGTAGAGGACGTTTAATGGAACGGTGCAGGTCTCATTTTCGTTGAAAACTGATATTTCGAAAATTGCAAAAATTCAACAAAAAAATTCGCCGCCTTCCTACAAGTAAAACATTTAAGATGGAGATTTTTCCCTTAATAAAATCTATTTCTTAAAGATAGATTTGGAAATAAGGTCATGTACAATTTTCCGAAAATTTGAGTATTTTCCCCGTAATTTCGCGTAAAATATAGGCAATTTTCATTTTTTTCTCAAAAATGGAGCATGTTGTTTTTTAATTTTGTTGGTGAATAGTCTGAAGAACGTTTAGAAGATTGGTGTAGGTGTCATGTTGGTTGAAAACCCTGGTTGTTGGAAATTGAAAATATTCAAAAATTTTTCGGCGTTTTCCTACAACTATAATTATCACAGCCTCCACCCGATGAAAAAACATGCACTACACTCACGGGACTAATGACCTTAGTAGTTGACGCTTCACTAACAATCAATCAATCAAGTTAGGCAGTTGGATGCTACGTAAGTTAGAATTTGTACATTATTTCATATTTATTTCTTTGTTTCTTACATACGAGCTTTTGTTATACGTTTTAAAATTAAGCTTTTAGAAATTATTTAAAACTTATTTTAAATTGCGTTCTTTAATTGAATTAGATGTGAATTTGAATAGATGATTTCGCTTTTCTTAATAAGACGTGTGAATGAAGAGTAAAGCATGTAAAAAACGGGTAATTTTGAGGGATATAAAAATATATTTAATTATTATATTTTTCTATCCATTTTCATCACACTGCTAATTGGCAATAATGTGTATCCCCTACGAATTAGCTGTCCATTGTTGCTTGTAACTTATTATTGTTACGCCGCACTGATAACAAGGCGATAATGACGGCTGCCTTTCGTTCGCGTTAATAAACTTTATTAACTTAATAATTTATATTACTTTATAAACTTAAAATTAACTAATAAAGTTTAATATTGTTACAAAATTCATTATTAATGGAATGATACCCTCATCGATTTCAATTACAAGAAACATTAGTTATACATTGTTTGGAAAGTTAACAGTATTGAAGGGTAAGCATTTTGCACACAAAGCCCATTTGCACACAATCACAACCAAATTTTGAAAAATAAATTGTGAAACTGTATCACTATTGGTTGTATTTTGTAATTTCAAAAGTATTTTAAAATACTGGGTATGTATTCTGTATCTAAAATACTTTTATGGAAGTATTTTGTATTTAGTACCTAAAATACTTTCGACTAAGTATTTTGTATTTGGTTTCTAAAATACTTTTCTCTAAGTATTTTGTATTTTGTTACTGAAATACTTTTTTCAAGTATTTTGCCCAACCCTGTTCCCTAGCACCCGGACTCCAGTCTGTAAATTAATGTTACAAAACATCCTTGACAAAGTTACCAAAATGCGTAGAACTATACATTTTGATTTCTCTTTGTTTTGACAAAAACTTCTGCACGTTCAGTAACTACTTCTATATACAAAATTCGCACCACTGTCCCCAGCCCTCGCAAACATTTTCATGGACTATTTTAAAACACACTTGTTTTAGACTAAAATGTCTTCCACACAACTACTAACGGTTTAGTGGTACCGTTACGTCGACGACATTCCAGCTCAGTGGACAGGTACAAGTCAACTTGATCTCTTCATCGAGTCACCATCAATAAAGTTCACTACTTATGAAATTGGAAAATGGAAACCAGCCCAATCATTTCTTAGATCTAACTATCTCTAGGGGACACAAACTCATTTTCTATGTTTTCAGAACACACACACACACAGACACACACAGACACACACAGACACACAGACACACAGACACACACAGACACACACAGACACACACAGACACACACAGACACACAGACACACAGACACACAGACACACACAGACACACAGACACACACAGACACACACAGACACACAGACACACAGACACACACACAGACACACACACAGACACACACAGACACACACACACAGCACACACACAGACACACACACACACACAGACACACACACAGACACACACACAGACACACACACAGACACACACACAGACACACACACACAGACACACACAGACACACACAGACACACACAGACACACACAGACACACAGACACACACAGACACACACAGACACACACACACACACACACAATTTAATAACAAAATGTTAAAAGGAATCACGAGAATCAGTCATGCAGCATGATATTTTGGCTCCAAACCAGATGTCTGCAAATGCGTTAAATGAGCATTTGAGCTAAACATGATGAACAAACTTTACCATACGACTTATCGCTGTTACCTGATCCTACAGCTGCTGAGGAGGTGACCGTTGAGCGAAAGTGTGCAAGTATTTAGGAATTACAATAACTTAACACGTCTCTTGCCAACGAAGTTATACTTTTGAATTACTTACTTAATTCAAAGATTTTCATAAAATCGAAAATATAATTAACAGATGAATTTTGAGGACATTCTTTTTCGCTGTACTTTTTTTAAAATTTCTTGCGGTCCAGCCAGAATTCCGGACAATATATTTTGTAAATTGTTTCACTTACCATGTCAGCCAAAGCAATGTACAGAAAAGACCCTGCAGTAACTGCATAGATCCATTGGGATGCAGCATTAAAGTTGCCCACCCACACTCCTATAGCCATTCCAATAAAGCTTAGCACTGATGACACGACATTGTAGAAAAGTGCATGCTTCAGGCTCATACCCGATTTGAGCAATACAGCAAAGTCCCCTGTAAACAAAAAATTAGTTTAACAACTAAAGTTTACACTCTCTTAGAAAATAACTAGGCTGCCAAGAAACTGTCGGAATGGGGGAAATTAATATTGTAACATTAATAAACGTATTTACACATAGAAAACAATAGGTTATTTATTGCGAAAATTCGATCACTTGAAAGGAGATTCTTGTCAAGCAACTTGACTCATGATGTCTTTGACTCATGATGTGTCGGACAGTGGCGTCTCCTCACTCTCGACCTCGGACCTAGCGAATTCGAGACTCGCGGGTTGGGTGACCGGCCAGGAACCCCGGGATCTAACGGCGTCGAGCCCCTGGCCGAAAAGATAAAAGGCACTGACTGCGACGTGACGAGACTTGACAAACATAATAATTATTCAGTATAGTAATTATTCAGTAACTGAGGATTACTCCAGAAGAAAGCGCTCAACGCCCAACAAGGGTTAAGAGACGCGTTGCATCAACAACGATGCAACGATTTTTTTAAAAAAGGACGTTGGCAGTGAAGGAAAGTGTTAACCTCTACACTAATATTTTTACTTATTCCGAGTAAAATTAAATTATGTAAACAAAATTCTTATTTATTTTAAATTATAAACTTGGAAGAATGAGTGAAAGATAATCGAAAAATAACAACGAGGATGTTGTATTTACTATTGTAAAGATTGGAATAATACATTTTAAAGTATTTAAAAAGACATGTTTGACACTTCCAATCTTCAGTTCTCGTTTTAAAAATTAAATTCAGAAATATTATCAGATTAAGACACAATCACCCATTACTCAATGTTGTTTCTTTTCTTTCCAACTTTTTTCTTCATACGAAAGGCAAGAAAAGCAATTATTTAAAACTATTGTTACATTTTTTCACTACTCTTATCAAAAAATAACATTAGTTATTCCATAAGTATCGGTAAAGTCTGCAACGCGCATCGGAGAATTTCACAATCACGGACGCTCGCTCTCCAGCAGGCCGTTAAATATATATCCAACGCCTTGGCACGCTTTGTCCTTGAGTAGGGGGACGTCGCGCGCATGCGCTGCCGCTTCCCGATCCGACCTGAAGACGTTGGAGGCATTCGCCAACGGCCTGAGCTGCACTCGCGCATGCCTGCGTTGCATGGACGCGCTGGTGCCGATCTATGACGCCGATCGCACGGAAGACTGAATAAATGAAAAAAATCTAAATAAGTTCAAAGGGAATTTTTTTTATTTCCTTGGGCGTTGACACACGATTTGCACACCCAAAGAAAACGCCACTGGTGTCGGACGAATAAAGAAAATACAGGTTTTGCGGTAAATGATTCCGTTTTCGGTGCAATTACTAATATACTCGAAGATCTTGAATTCCTAGCAGTGCTGGAGACCGACATTTTCTTCGCGGGTATGTCAAGCAACTACGACAAAAGAACATTTGTGGTGTCGTATGTATCTAGACACACACGTTTTTGACTTTGCGGAGGCTACACCAGTTTCACATTCATACATTTGAGACATTTCAGGAGAAAAAAAACACTTGCGTGTTATTCGTAATATTAGCAATAAATCCTTTACCTTTTTGGTTTCTAAGCAAAGATTTCCGAAGAAAAGTTTTTTTTTAGGGGGAGGGGTAATTTTCCAATGTCGTCGAGTCCGAATGTCAGAACTTTATTTGCTTTTTCAAGTGAAGAAGCGCTGTTGTAGACACATGCGTGTGGGAGTCAGTCTTTGGCGATCATTTGCGTCCAGCGGTTTTGGAGGTTAGCATACCGGATTGTTATTCCGAAGTTCGCGGGCTGAAACGCGATCTAAGCCGTGGGTTTTTAAAGGCGAAAAAATCCTTCCTTTCCTTTGGAGGGAAAGTAAAGCCGACTGTCCCATGTGTAGTTTTACTGCATGTGAAAGTGTGTTCTTGGTACTAAAAAATCGAATGACGGCAAAATATGTGTCTGTCCGTCCGCCTGTGAACAGCGCTAGCGGCTAAACCGTTCAGCCAATTTTCTTCAAAATTGATATTCCCCAATAGATCTGACTGATGTCACTGCCCCTTGAATTTGAAACTGATATTTTAATTTTGGGGGTACTTTAAATGAAACTCCCCCTGGAACGTTTTCCAAATTTTCAACTACAAAAATGGCTCCATCGTTTTTTATTAATTTTTTTTTGATAGTGTGAAGATCGTTTAAGTGAATGATGCAGATCTCGTGTCGTTGAAAACTCTGAATTTTTGAAAATTATAAAAGTCCAAACTTTTTTCGGCGTCTTCCTATAACTACAATTATGAAGATTGAGATTTTTTCCTTAGTGAAAACTGTTCCTTAAAGATAGATTTTGAAATAAGATCCTGTACAATTTTTCGAAAATTTGAGTAATTTTCGCGTATTTTTATGTGAAAATACGAGCGCGAAAGTATGTGCCGTATAGCACCACTAGGTACTTTCTCGTACACGTATACGGAGTAATACACGTAGTGTAGAGAAATTTATGTAATGCCGCGGAAAATCGATTTCGAGATTTCAACGGAAATACACGTTTTGGAGTTCCCAGATCAAGAAAAAGTGATTTTTTTCAAAACGTCTGTCTGACTGTCCCTCCGCCCGACCGTCTGTGAACACCACTAGCGCACTTAGTTTTTTTTTTTTTTTTTCTTTCTTCAAAATCGATATTCCCGGTCGATCTGCCTCCACATGAGGCACTACGATTTTGAAAAACTTTCTTTGAAATTTGCGGGTACTTTACATGAAGTCCCGTGGACATTTTTAAAGTTTTCTCAAAAACACCCCCAAATTTTTGTCTCACATTTCTTGTAAGAATAGAGTAAATAACACCTATAAAGGTGGCATAGGTCCGATTTTCAGAGTCAACTCTGAATATTCGAAATTTCAAAAGTTTAAATTTTTCCGGTGTCTTCCCACAACTACAAAATTGAAGGTAGGGATTTTTCCTTCAAGAACATTTTCCTCCATAGACAGTTCTTTCATTAACGTCTTGTAATTTGTTTTGAAAATTTTAGTAGTTTTCGCGCAGTATTGTGGGCAATATGTGTAATATTAAAAAATAACAAAAACAAGATTTTCTCGGAAACAACTCCAAGTTTTTTCTTTAAACGTTTGGTAGGGTACTCTTTTAGTATACTAAAAAGTTAGTTTAGTATACTAAAAAGTTAGCTAAGTATACTCTTTTAGGTGACATAAACGTCATAGTGCTCTATTCTTTTGTTATTGTTTTTTTCAAAAATTACAAACATGCGATTTTTTTACTTGTCTCTCACGTCATTCATATTTACTCCATAGTACATTTTTACCACATTAACACATTTACATGTAGAAATTTCTAGAATTGTCCGGAAATTTCTCAAAAATGTCAGGGTCAGTTCTGATTCGGAAGAGACAACGGGAAGGTTATCAGTTTCTTAGAGGTTTTTAGACGTTAGAGTTTCTCACAAAAAAATGTGTTCATCATTCTGGGGGGGGAGTCATGACCCCCGTGACCCCCTCGAATCCGCGCCTGATGCCAAGTTTCAAAGGTCCGGGATTTTTTTTCGCTCGATTTGTCTAATTTGACGGCTAACTGGCAATGGATACACGGATGTAAAGGAGTATGCAGATAAAATATGATTATTCGTTCTTTGTTTACCTTAGAGAACTTGTGAATTACATACATATCAGATATTATCAAAAAGAAAAAGTTACCTATCAGTTACTATCAAGGAATCAATCCCTTCACGAAGAAATAGTTAATTTAAGTAAGAGATATCGTATACCCCAGAAATTTAAACAATCATTGTGCAATGATCTGTTTACATCATCGATTTGATTAAATTAAACAACTAATTTTACAACAAGCAACAGACTAACAAATAACTCCGTGGTTTCAGTCGAGATTGTGTGGAATATATTCGTATTGAGATGATAAATTTGTAGAAATAATCGTAATCACAATGAGTAGTGTGTGGTGAATGTTGTCAATATTGTTTCTACAAACTCATCTTTAATTTAAGATTAATTTTGCATGATATAGCTCTATTAACAATAGTTAACATGAGTTTGGAAATCACTCCCGTCGGTACTGATTTGCCTGATATTACTTTCTCGTATACTTTACGTATATATTACTGAGTATTATACGAGTAATGCAATCCTGCGTCGAAAAGTGCTATTTTTCGACAAAAAACTCCTTTTGTAGCTTCTTGATATAGCGAAAGGGGATTTTTCTTGCTCCGACATGTAGTAATTTACTTTCTCTAATACTTAACGTAGTCAGAATTTACATTTTGTGATTCCTTAATAGCCAAAGCGTTTTTCTTCAAAAGATCCGTCCGTCTGTGAGCAAAAGTAGCGTCTTAATTATTGGGGGGTAGGATTTTTGTAAAAATTAATATTCCCCAATGGATCTTGCACCCACTCAAAGCCCAGATATTTTGAAAAGAATTTCAGAATTTCGGAGTTACTTTATATGAAGCCCCAGTGACATTTTCAAACTTTTCCCGAAAATGGATTCGTTTTTCTTTAAATTTCTCGCAAGAAAAGAGTTTAACTTATAAAAATGAACCTGTTTTCATAAATAATGGAAAACTGAAAAATTTTGTGATTTTTGGACTCCCTCGTACTACTAGGTACATTAATGAAGATAGAGATTTTTTCTTGAAATAAAATTTATTTCACTGAACATTAATTAAAGAAATAAATGTTCCAAAATTATTGCTATATTAATGTCAAGTACATTTTTGAATATATTTGTAGACTGCAGATAATTTTGAAAGTAATATGGGCAGTTTTAAAAATATTTTCTGAAAAGCGGCTGAAATGTTTTTCATTAAATATTGAGTGCAGATGCAGATAATTTGTAACAACCGCCGATTTGATGTATTATTTTGATTTTTCAAAAATTACACATAAGTATTTATTATAAATATCTCTCACATATTTACATTACGGGCATTTTTAATAAAATTTCTCGAAGACAAAAAAATATTTTTTTGTAAAATGAGCTCAAAATAGCGCATTTTTAGAAACTCGCAAACTACATTTTCTCAATAACATATGACAATTTTTAAATGAAAATGTTCATTTAGGATCAGGCTTTATTATTCTATAATATCCTTAAAATTATATTTCAATTCTACAATTAGGGAACCGAAAAAATGTAAAAAATTAAGAAAAAAAGGTCTTCTAAGCGCCGAAAGCTACTGAGACGACGATTGGACAAATCCGAAGAGACATCCCAGACGAAAGATATTAGGAAACACTAGTGTGAATATTAGAAAACACTAGTATATTAAGTGTGTGCTATTCTGTTGCACCCCTAGTTTAATTAGGAAGCCAGGACAAATCAGGTGAAAACCTGAAAGCGTGAGCCCTAATCAGGATTGATTGATGATTAGTGATTCCTGGCGCGTCAACGTCTATGGTTATTAGTCTCGTAAGTGTAGTGAATGTCTTTCCTCAGGAGGGGGCGATGATTTTCCCCCGCTGGATGGTCGGCGTCGTATCTCACCATCCAGCGGGGGAAAACCACAACCAGGTATCTCCCACCAGCGGAGCACCGCCCCAGCCGGGGCAAGGCTCTATGCTCCCGATCGGTTTCCCGGCATGTGTGGTGGTGTAGAGCATGTTAGTGTAAGGGTGTGAAAATAGGACAAGGAAGGGGAAGAAAATATCGCCCGCGGGCCGTGGCCCGTTTTGTTAGGTTACTGCTCCGGCATTCGCCTGATGCTTATCAGAGAAACCACGGAAAACTACCGATCACAGCAGCCGGCCTCCAGAATTCTCCTCCAGACAGCGACTGAATTCGACCTGTGAAGGTAGTGTCGAAAAATTCTGCCACCGACGGGACTCGAACCTAAGACCTCCTGGTTAGAGGCACCGCAGTGAGTCCCCACTCACGCTGTATAGAGGAGTTACTCTAAGAAGGGACCACGTTGACAGGTCGGGAAACAATTGAACGTCATGCAGGGCGATGACCTTACATGAGATAGTGATGAAGCCATTTAGAAATGAGCTTACTGTAAACGAAAGCACTGACAAAACGAGTGCATGGACGTGGCTTGCAGTGATATTGCCAGCAAAGGTCAAGCAGTAGTTGTCAAAGACCCTTCTTATAGTAATCTCTAGGGAACGGAATTTATTGTAATAAAAAATGCAAAATATGTACATATATGTGCTTTTTTTCGAAACATGTAAGAAAAAATAGAAAATATGTAAAATAAGAATTCATTATTGTGTTTAAAATTGTTTTCTACAAATATTTTCCGAGCATTGAACGTCGTAGAAAAGTTCTTAAAGAGTATTCGAAGTTGGTGAAAGTAGGTTCTACTTCTGTAGAAGTAATTGTACACTAGTCTTTATCACACATAAGAATTTTATTCGAAATATAAAATACGTTCATTGTATATATTACAATGTTTACGAGGAGCCGGTATTCAAGTGAATAGTAGTACCGTGTATCCAGTGATGGAGTTCGAAGAGGGGGTGTTTGAGGGAGGATAAATGGGGGTTTAAATATACCCCAGCCCAAATCGAACAACGCGGTAAGACACTTTGCAGAAAAAAATATTTCTTAGTTTTCGATCAAGTGACGAATGTGCTGTTTGAAACATTAGCAAGCACGTGGTTAAAATTACTTGTTCACAAAAATCCGCTGCGAGTACGCAGTAAACGGGGAGTGGGTTAGTTTAAGAATTCATTGAGAAGATATGATGGTCATAGAAGCGCAGTACTATTACTTTTGATTTGTAAGACAGATGATTCCGATAGCAAACGCGCATCTGAAATATTCCATTTCGACGTGTAAATGAATTAAAAATGTAACGAAGTATGTAGTACGAGGGTGTAGTAGTAACGAGGTAAGTAGTACGTTCGTAATAGGTAAAATATGTAATTATACCAATATATGTAAAAATATGTAAAATAAAAATAGTTCTAATTCATTCAGAAAGTCTTGTAAACTCTAAAAAACATTGCAATGCAGGTATCTAGTTCCTGTAAAAACATGTAATCACATGGAAATCCGTTCCCTCGTAATCTCTCTACACTACGCACCGAATTCGTGCGGCAGCTCGTGGCAGAAGACGGCGAG